>JAQQAE010017858.1:0-11347 GCA_029823295.1 Pseudamia nigra
GCAGCAGTGAATCAAAACACCAACATATACTGTTAAAAACATCTAGACAGGACCTGCAGCGCCACCAGCCCCCACATTTTTTATCTGAGACAATAGACATTTTTGTTTTAAGATTCTACCAGAAAGTGAAGGAGCTCCCAGGCTCAGCAGCATGTCTTATAAAGTTAAATAAAAACTTAAACACATAAATAGCTCCCTGAAGTTTTCTACAGTAAGAAGGCCGATGCCAGTCTGGTGCCTGTCACCAGTGGGAAAGTGAGTTTCCAGCCCTGCTACCATGGTCTCTGCTATCTTCATCCCTTTGGGCATGGAGTAAATCCGGAAAACTTACGGCCTCTCTGTCAGGCTCCACGGTTGTTCAGTGCTGTAAGCCTGCCGGCACCTGCTAGTTTCAGGCTTGTCAATGCTAGATTGCTAGCGTATAAAGCTTTTTTCTGTCCCACTGCCTGGACGTCCTGTGTGTAACAGAGACATGGATCTCCTCCGGTGAGTCCAGCGTTTTTACTGAACTTTTACCCCAGAATTGCTGCTATTTCAACTCTCCGAGGTTGTCAGGTGGGAGGAATAGCAATCTTTATTAATGGTGACTATAAATGCAGAAGTTTGTCTCCACCATCCTCCCCCACCAGCTTTGAACTAAAACAATTCAAGCTGGGTTTGACCTTGAACTGCAATTTGAGCTGGGTTGTTCTAACCCAGTGTTGTGCACGGTGGTGTATCGACCTCCTAAAAATAATAAGGATTTCCTAAACCACTTCTCTGATTTTCTAGCTGAAATTGTGCCTAAATATGATCATGTACTTATTGCTGTGGATTTTAATGTTCATGCATGCTGTCCAGATAAGCCAATGGCTCAGGACTTTTTAAACCTCATTGACTCTTTTAATCTTGTACAGTTTCCTACACAAGAGCGTGGATACACTCCTGATCTAGTCCTGTCTCATGGTCTGCCCATTTCTAACCTGGATGTTTGTGACGCCGTATTCTCTGATCATATGCCTGTGTTATTAATGTGTCTGTGTTAGGTAAAACTGTTAGACCGCTCGCCCCAGCCTGGTGCTGTTGCATTTTTAACGCTAACACTGCTGTTCAGTTTTTGACTGCTTTTAATCAGAACTGTGTCTTTCTGGACACTGATGATACAGAGAAGCTTAGCATATGGCTTCTTTCTCTCAGAAAAAATACTTTAGACATGGTGGCTTCATTAAAAACCTGTGTAAATGTCATTCAGAACCCCGGCTGAATGGCACAACTTGGGCTGACAGGCGGAAGTGCCATGAAGCTGAATGGAAGTGGAAGGACAAACTCCAGGTCTCATTCCTATTGCTGAGAGAATGGTGGTGTAATTATCAGGCAGCTGTTAAAAATGCCAAAAGAATATATGTTTCAGACATTATTGCGTCTAACTGTCACAATCCTCCGGTGCTATTCAGAACTATTGACTGTGCTCTGAATCCTCCACCACCTGTCTGCATAAAACCATCCCCTGCTCTACGTGAGCAGTTTCTTAATTTCTTCATTGACAAAGTCACTTCCATTAGGGCCATGATTTCACGTCCTGATTATGACCACTCTGTTTTTAAGCCTAGTAATTTTGTCTTTGAACATTTTGAGCCTGTGACTCTATCTTTCCTACAGGAGACTGTTGACCATATGAAGCCTTCAGGTTCTCCAAATGATGCTGTTCCTCCTCGGCTTTTTAAAGAGGTGTTTTCAACTATACGTAGGACCATCTGTTCTAAAACTTATTAACAGCAGTTTGTCCTCAGGTGTGGTTCTAGGGCATTTTAAACATGCAGTTGTACAACCTCTGATAAAGAAACCTAGTCTGGATTCTATGGTTATATCTAATTTTAGGCCCATCTCTAAACTGTGTTTCCTTTCAAAGATCCTTAAGAAAATGGTATAGACTCAGTTGATGGCCTTTTTGGAGGAACATAATATTTTGGAAGTTTTCCAATCCGGTTTTAAATCCCCGCACAGCACAGAATCAGCTCTTTTACATGTTTTTAATGATTTTTTTAGCTACTGACTCTGGTGATTGTGTTGTCCTTGTGCTTTTACATTTAACTGCTGCATTCGATACAATGGACCATAACATTCTAATGTCCCGTTTGGAGGAGTGGGTGGGCATCAGGGGTGCAGTGTTGGAGTGGTTTAGGTCACACCTGAAAAGCTGTACCTTTCATGTTGGCCTAGGGGATTTTACATTTTCACCTGCTCTCCTTGAGTGTGGTGTCCCACAGGGTTCAGTCCTGGGCCCACTTCTCTTTTCCCTCTGCATTCTCCCACTCAGATCCATTTTTAGAAGCCATGGTGTGTCATTTCACTGCTATGCAGATGATTGCCAGATTTACATGCCACTTAGAAAGAATGCCACATCCTCAGTTGACCATCTACCTAAATGTCTCAGTGACATAACGGACTGGCTGGCTCTGATTTTTTTTTACATTTTAATGAAAGAAAAACAGAAGTTATGGTTTTTGGTGCCACCTCTGATACTTCCCCTGTAGATCTGGGACCTCTGGCTCAGTACGTGAAGCCAGTGATCACTGACCTTGGGGTTAAACTGGATGGCAATGTTAAGCTTGAAAACCAAATAAATGCAGTTGTTAAGTCCAGCTTCTTCCATCTGAGGAAACTGGCTAAGATGAAGCCAATTTTATCGAGGCACCATTTTGAAACTTTAATCCATGCCTTTGTTTTCACTCGGCTGGATTATTGTAATAGATTGTATGTGGGAGTTAGTGCGTCCTCTATTGCTCGTGTCCAGCTCGTTCAGGATGCTGCGGCACGTCTTTTAACTGGCACTCCCAAATATGACCACATTTCTTTTATTTGTTTTTAAATCCCTCTATGGCCTTGCTCCACCTTATCTTTCAGAGTTGCTGCACCCCTATGCGCCCACCCGTTCTATCAGGTCAGCCGATCAGCTGTTCCTCACTGTTCCTCACACTAAGCCCAAGCTTAGAGGTGACCGGGCTTTTCCTGTTGCAGCTCCTAAACTGTGGAAAGCTTTGCCTTTGCACATTCATCAGGCCTCTTCCTTATCTGTTTTTAAATCTTTGCTTAAGACCCATTTTTATATTTGGCCTTTGGTTCTACGTAGGATATAGGTTATTCTGATTTTATTGCTTTTATTTAAAAAGGTGTTGCATCTTTTTATTTTGCTTTTATTGTATATTTTATGTTATGTTCCTTTAAACTTTTTCTTGGTTTTAGCACAATGTCAGAGGTTGACTTTTGAGTGACTTGATCTTATTAATTTTATCATTTGTATTAATTTTATTGTTAATTTTATTGGTTTCATATATTTAGCTTGTTTTGAAATGTTATGTTCTATATTGTGTGAGCTGTGTATTTTATTTCTCCGTACAGCACTTTGGTCCGGTTGGTTGTTTAAAGTGCTTTATAAAGTTGGATTGGATTGGAAGTCATTAACAGACGTGTCTGGAGGGACTGCAAGTGAGCAGAGCTGCCATTTATGTTTATAGAACGTTATTGGGCTCAGAGTAATGTAGTAACGTAGCTGTGAGTTGTAGAGAACTGGGATGTTTATTGCAATTTTGGGAAAGTCTGCTGCCTTAACTTACCTTCGAAAACATATATCTGCTCTCCAGAGCTTCTCCACTCTGTAAAACTTTCCCTGCTCTAAGCCGTGTGTATGTGATCACTGTGCATGCACAGCTTTCACTGCTCATTGGCTGTTACCCGTGTTGTGGCTTTGTTTGTAACCAATCAGATGGTGTCGTGGGTGGGACAATGCTGGACACAGACTAGTGACTGCTGCGTCAGACCTACGTATACTGCAGACAAAGAGACGCACTTGCATCAAAGCCAAGATAACCTGGTCTCAAAATGATCTCATATCATGATATGCAATATCGGCAATATCTGTATTATATTCAACACATAATGAGTTATCAAGAAGCGTCTGATTTTCCGTCGTGACAAATCCATCCAGTGGTATTTTGCATAATCCTGCCACAAACAGACAAATAAACCAGCAAACAGACGTGGAAACATAATCTCCTGGCGGATGCAGTCACCTGATCCAGTGCTGACTTGTCACTTACTGAAAATGTTTGTGCTTCATGAAATGTAACAGATCCTCAATTCAATGTAACAGATCCTCAAGATGTAGAGCACTTGAAGTCCTACATCATGCAAGAACAGGAAGATAGTTCACTTTCAGAAGTGCAACATTTGGTCTCGTCAGTTCCCCAATATTTACAGAGCGTTATTAAACACAAAGGTGATGCAGCAAAAAGGGGGGAAACATGACCTTGACTTAACTTTTTTCAAATGTGTTGCTGGCATCAAATTCAAAATGAGCATGCCACTATCAACAAAAATAATCAGATATCTTTGTTTCAACATTTAATATTGTTAACCTGTATGGAAATGTGCTCTAAATTGTATGACTATTTGTTCTGTATAACTGTCTGAGACAGGCGTCGACATCCTGTACATCTAAAAAAAAACATTTTTGCACACAAAGTAAAAATACATGAGCATCCAAAAATACATGAGCATTTACACCCTTTATGAACCACATGATGTATGAGGACCATTTTAGCTGCAATGCCTTAAAATGTATCATAACTTGTGTGTTTTGTATTGATTTTGTTTATTAATTTGTTCATTTGTATTCATTTTGTTGATTGAGTTACATTTTTTGTTCATTTTCTTTGTACATTGTTGTTCATTTTATTGACAGTTTTGTACATTTTGCTGATTAGTGGATTAGTGGGTTTTTTGTTCATTTCATTTATTTTTGTAAAATTTTGTTCATTTTCCTGGTGATTTTAGTTGATTATTGTTCATTCTGCTTATTTTTTTTATTGAATTTCTTATTTGTGTTTATTTATTTGACTAGTTTTTCCATTTCATTTAAAAATTTTTATCAAACGAATTTATCATTGTGATTTTTTTGTTCCGTGATTTGTCTTTATCTTATTGCTTATTTTTGTTCATTTTTTGGTTTTGGTCATTTACTTGATTGGGTTCTTGATTGTGTGGATTATCTATTTCATTTTTAAAAATTCTTTCTGATTTAGTGCTTATTTTGTTAATTTCACTGTATTATTTACTCCCATCACTGGTCAAAGTCACAGGAGCTGCTGCAGAGGGGCTTAAGAGCCGTTTCTCGGACACCTCGTCACGTTTCTCAGAGATGGGAATGTCATTCAGTAGCTGTTTCCATCCATATTGCATTTTCAAAGTGAGTTTTCAGAAATAAGATACAAGGAAATGCACGTCTGTATTAGTTTTCATCAACTACCTTTTTTACAAAAGAATTTAAAGAGGTACTTAACCACAGCAAACAGATAGATGGCACTAGTCTGGTACCAGTGAACAAATGTGACATCGGTAAAAATGCATCGGTTGACAGTATCTGCCATTCTGAAGTCACAGAAAGTGGAAAACCTTCAGCTGTGTGCTCTGCAGCTTGTGATTGTAGCATCGCTGTGTGCTTATGTGGATGTGTTCAAGGCTGCTCAGAGGAGACGGACCAATCATGTCGCCTTATCTTAGCTATTAGATTAGTTTATCAGCTTACCTGCTGCCTCCACAGCAAGAAGCTGACGTTGTTTCCTCATTTGTTTACATTTGCTTTGTTTCCATCAATTGACGTGCATTTACTTTTTTCAAAGCAACAGACTTTTCCACTTCCTTCAACAAGACAAAGTTTTTGATGCAAATGTTCAAACTTTCAAAATTATAGGTGCGTCCATCAAGAAATTAAATGCACATTTTGAAAATGCAAATTTAACTGAGGTGAGGGAAACACACCTTTTGGGTCATTGCTGTCACATGATGGAGGTGAAGTGTGGAAGTAATTTTTATTTTTTTTAATGCTTGTTCCAGTCAAGCCGACACTACTCTGTGTGTTATTCCTCTGTAATTATTTCAGCTAAGTACTGGATATTCATGTCAGAATCACTACTCAATACATCTCTTCTAACAAACATGTTCATTCATTCATCGGGTGCTGTAGCTGATCCCAGCTGGGTTAGGATGAAGGAGGTGTAGACCCTGGACAAGTCGCAGGCGGAAAAATAGAGACAGACAACTGTTCACACTAACACTGGGCAATTTAGAGTGAGCAATTAACCTAAGTGCATATTTTTGGTTGTGGGAGGAAGCCGGAGCACCTGGAGAGAACCCGCAGGGAGAACATGCAGACTCCCCGTTGCCGGTGTTGGCCTTCTCGCTGTGAAGCGCTGCTGCTAATCATCGCCTCCACCGTCCCTCCATGTTGTTTTATGCTATTTTCAGTAAAATATTAAATGTTTTTCCAATCATCCCATTCACTCTATTCACAGTTTGCACAGTGACTCAGCTGTTTTGGGAATGGGGTTGTATTTAATTATGATGACTTCTTGAAATAAACATTTTTCTTTCATCATTATAGTGATAAATTAGATTTTGAACCGATGATTTGTTTTGATTTCATGTCAGTAAAGTCAGCGTAAACAAACATTTCCATCTTCTCCATAATTTTGCATCTTCCTTGTCATTTTCCTCTTCGCATTGTTTCCTTGTTTGTGTCTTTTAGGCCATTATTTTTATCATTTGTTTGCATGTTTTTTCATCTTTTGTGCTATTTTGACTTTTTATTTTTTCTGTTGCTTGATGCATTTCTACGTCTTTTACAATGTTTTCATCACTTTTGTATCTTTCATTGCTTTTTTAAAATGACTTCCTTTTTTGCCTCTTTCCCATCGTTTATGAACATGTTTAGTCCTATCTCCCAGCCATGACCTCATTCTTGCCACTGGAGAAGAAAACTACTCTGAGTTGTTTCCTAACATAAACCCATTCCATCTTCAATTTCATGGATGTTCTGACTGTTTTGTTCACACCGGAAACATTAACCTTTTCCTGCATTAGCTGCTCCCTTGACCCTTTGACCCCATACAGCCTGCTGGAAGTCATCAGGCGTCAAAAGGCTGAACGGTATAGGACCAGAGGCTCAGTCTGCAGGATCATCACCTCCAAATCTGAGGCCAATGGGTCCCAGGCAACAATGTGTTCAATGTGTGCTCAGGGTTGGGGATGAGCTCCTGCCCCACGTGGACGTGTTGGAAGCATGTCAGGGTCTTGTTCATAAGTTAGGGGAGGATGGAGAGCGAGATCAGCAGGTAGATCAGTTCAGTGTCAGTGGTAATATGGACTCCATGACCATTTCATTTGTTAAGTTAAAGAACCTACACAAACCTACCTGGCTCCATAGGCTGCATGACCCATGTGTGCTTGAGCTTGAGGTTGGCCACTCCTGGTTCACTGGAGTCCCAAAGCTTTAGAACGTGCTGATTTCTAATGTGTGTGGTTTTTGAATTTCACTGTAAGGATAAGGATAGATCCTAGTACAGACAAATGTGATAAATAAGACATCTTAATCCTTAAAAGAGCTCCTAAGGACAGTGTTAGTAGTGAGGAAGACTTTAAGAGGATGAAGAATTTATGAAGCAGAGGAGAAAATGGAGGATGAATGATTACAGGTAATGAACACTAAATGATGTTGAGTGAAATTTGAAAAGCTGAAGGAAACAAAAATAGTTTTCATGTCTTTGAACAACAATGAATTACACCCATTTTTGTTTTTGTTTTCTGTCGGTGTTAATGGTTTATGCTGAACAAGAATAAAATGTCTTTGCACAATTCATTTATTTGTCTCATTCATTTTATACCCCTTAATCTTCTCAAGGGTCATTATTTTTTGATTTTTTTTAATTTAACCTTTGTTTAACCAGGTCAGTCAATTGAGAACCAATTCTTATTTTAAATAACAATTCACACTCACATTCATACCTATTGGCAATTTAGAGTGATTGATTCACTCAAGTCAGCTGGCGCTAATCACTGCACCACCATCCATTTTTGCACAATATGCTACGTAAATACATCAATCAGGCATAACATTAAGGCCACTAACCAAAGTGCTGATATTGGTCCAATGGCTTTTGTCAGTAGGTGGATGTACAGTATTAGGCAGCAAGTGAACATTTAGTCTTGAAGTTGTTGCACTGAAAGCAATAAATTGTCCAAACTAAGGAAGAATCTGAACAACTTTGTCAAGGACCAAATAGTGATGGTACACGATTGAGTCATTGCTTCCAAACCTAAAAATCTTGTTGGGTTTTCTAGTCTGCAGTGGATAGTGTCACAATTAAATTGGTCCAGAGATGAACAACCAGATTTTAATCCAGTTGCGTATTTATGAAATGTGTCTAATGTGTAATGTACTGCCAGTTATTACCTGGCAGTACATTAGGACCAGGACCACCGAACAAGACCCACAGTTTTGGAGATACTTTGACCCAGTTGTCTTGACATCACAGTGTGGTCCTTGTCTAGGTTGCTGCATCCTTGTGCTACTTATTTTTGAATTCAAATACATCAGTTTCCAGGACTAAATGTTCACTTGCAGCCTCACATACCCTGCATATTCACAGGCGTAACTGTAATAATTGACATCGTGATCACTTCACCTGTCATCGGTCATAATGTCATAGCTGATCATTGTAAGCGTAGCTTGAACACAAGGCTTTTTAAGTCAAACAGATCTGTGTTGAAACATTTTACATTTAGTGTTTATTATAGATTCAAAAGCAGTGCCACGTGTCATCCTCATGTTATGAGTTGTTTAACACTTTTTATTTACTATATAATGCATGTTCTTTCACACTTTGGATGTCTTCATTATTAACCCGTTCACGCATGGTGTCTACTACACTGCCCTACAAACGCAAAGTGACAGTAGCGAGGTGACATAAAATTTACTGTACTGCAAAATCAAAGGCAAAAAGCACAGCACAATGCAATAAGTCACTGAGCATTTTGACTTAAAATTCATAAAATAATCAGGAAAGAAGCAACATGAGAAGCAAAAGGTACAAAAGAGTAAGGAAAATGAATAAAAGTCAACAAATGAACAGTCCCATCAAGATAATGCTTATACTAGATGCAAAAAAACTGAACAAAAATCAATTAAACAAGAAGAAAAATAAACAAAATAATCAACCAAATGAACCTCTTCGCTGTGTACGATTTGGCCATGTATAAACCACAATAATATAAAAAATACCATACAAATTGAGTGGTTGATTCATAATTTCGCTTTTATACATTATCAAATAGTACTAAACTGACGTGACCTGATAGACATAATTGAACCATTTCCAACCACTACCTTGCTCAACATGAGTGATATTTTTTAAGGTTGTTTGGACGTATCACGAGGATGAAAATGTCATAACAATTCATGCATTGAAGAGTTAAAGTACAATGTTGAAAGTAATAGAAATAAAGAAAAGCTACTGAAGGAGAAACATTTTACTCATAGTGTATAAAGTCACCATATCTGTACTCGAGTATTGTCTATGTTTCCCTTCCCCGCCGCTGGTCCTGGTCGTGCCTTTAGCTCCAGTAGAACTGGTCCCTGCCCCCACAAAGCATCAGAAAGTCCAACTTTAACCAGAACAATCTGTGTGCAGAGTGGAGCACTCACCCACTCCTGAAGGGGGAGGAGAACAGAGGAGACGCAGAAGGAGGGATTTGTCCACATGCTTTACAACGTCTTTTTTCCAGACAGACCTCCAGCCTGAAATCTGAAACTGTAAAAGTACTGCTGTTCAGTTCAGGGAGCCCTCCATACTCTGCTCTTCACTTTTCCACACGGGTTCTGCACCAGCAGAGACGCTTTATTCTGCACCGGTGGTTGGTGAGTAAGACATTTGCATCTTTCATCAGCTAAGTAGGATTTGCTTAAACACGGGGGACAATTTTAATCAGGAATCTCTGGAACGTCCTGGATACTTTGAGCATCAAACTCTTCCTTTTCTGTGTTTCTGGTGAGTTGTTAATGCATCAGTTTTTGCTTTTTGTATTTATGATGGGAACAAAAGAACCAAATGATCAAGGCAATGACCAAGAATTAACAAGGGAAGCAATAAAACAAGCAAGAATGAACAAAGTAAGAAATAAAATGAGCAAGAATGCATATAATCATCAATAAAATGAGCAAAAATACACATAATAATGAATAAAATGACCAACAATTAACAAAATAGTCAATAAAATAACCAATAATGAACGTACTGTAATGGATAAAATGACCAAGAATGAACATGATAATCAATAAAAGGAGCAAAAATGTATAGAATAACCAGTAAAATAGCCAATAATGACCAAAATGATCAAGACAATGACCAATAATGAACAAAATATTCAATAAAATGAACAATCATGTATAAAGTATTCAATAAAGAGACCAAGAATGAACAAAATAAGCCATAGCTTTGTGGTTGAAACTGATCCACAGGTCATTTTTTTTGGAATGACTTTTGGAATCCCAGTCTTTGTCATTGTGTCTTTGGGCAAGGCACTTCACGCACCTTGTCTTGTATGAATGTGGATGAATGTTTGTAGTAGGTGTAGAGGCCGTTGGCACAGACTGGCGTTTCCATCAGTCTGCTGCAGGGTAGGTGTAATTTACCCCCACCGGTGTGTGACTGTGGAGTGAATAAATAATGGATTTAGTGTAAAGTGCTTCAGGGTGACTTGGTGTCATGAAAAGTGCTATATATATATATATATATATAGTCCTATTAGTGCCCTTACAACTATGGTACAAATCCATATTATGGCAGCTAAGTAAAGAGACGAGACAGTGCATTTAAATAATGAAGCTGAATTGATCCAGAAAATCTCAAGAACTTTAATGCAACAATCAAACACTATTTTTGATGAGAACTGTCCCTTGAGCTGAAGGGCCACCGCTGCTGTTGAGGAGAAGTTTATTAGAATTACCAGCCTCACAACCCACCAATTTACAGCATCTCAGATAGTACAGGTTGATGGTTTTGGCGACTGCGCTTGGTTGCACATTCAGAGTTCTTGAGATTTTTCAAATCGAATGACCTTCATTTCAATGATGAACTGTTTTTCTCTTTGGTCAACTGAGTGTTTCTTGACTTTGTACAATAGTTGTAGTAGCACTAATAGGGCTATTAACTCTGTACACATGTTACTGATATTGAGGGAGACAAATCTCCCCCATCCCCCTTGAAATGTATGCCTATAGGACCTAAAAGTAATTTTCAGTGTGTTATGGCAGTAGAGCATGTGTTTTTTTGTTTATTTTTTTGGGTCCTGATCTGGAAAACGTTGCTCTACTTCTCAGCTGTCTGGATCATAGTCGTGTGCCCTGCTTCTGTGTTGATCCTGTCACAGCCACACCATTTCTTTCTTCTTCCTCTTCTCCATCTGGCTGCAAGCTGGACCACATGTGAAAAAAAAGGGGGGGGGGGGCTTTTTTATTCCAGACATAAACACCTCC
>JAQQAE010017859.1:0-11346 GCA_029823295.1 Pseudamia nigra
GTGAAGCTCTGGTGAACTCCATGCCCAGGAGAGTTAAGGCAGTGCTGGAAAATAATGGTGGCCACACAAAATATTGATGCTTTGGGCATTTTCGCTAAGGGATGTACTCACTTTTGTTGCCAGTGATTTATACATTAATGGCTGTATTTTCAGTTATTTTGAGGGAACGATAAATTTACACAGTTATATAAGCTGAACACTGACTACTTTTCATTGTGTTAAAGGGTCATTTCTTCAGTCTTGTCCCATGAAAAGATATAATTAAATATCTGCAGAAATGTGGGGGATGTACTCACTTTTGTGAGATACTGTATGTATACTCTCATTAATATGAGATTTTCCCAGTCATTGTGATATTGTGTGACCATGGAAACATGTTTCCCTTTGATTTTTTTTTTTAAACCACGCTTATTGAAAATGTCAGTATCGTGATATTTGTACACACCCACCCACCAGTCAATCAGTGGCTTGTGTAACAGGGCTGGTTGAATAGATTGACCTGGTGGTCTACAATATGTTTATGGTGGAAGTAATTATTTATCTAAGAGCACAAAAAGTATTTATGGGGAAAAAATGGAGCATATACGGTACACATCCTGCTTCAGTGGCTTTTCTTTATTTTTGTGATTTTTAATATTGTACAATACTGAAGACATTCAAACTATGAAAGAACATGTATGGAGTAATGCGTGTATAATAATGAATAATAATGTATAGAATAATGTAGTGAACAAAAAAGTGTTAAACAACCCAAAACATGTTTTATTTTTTAACGTAGCCACATTTGGCTCGATGACAGCTTTGCATTGTCTGAGGTGCTGTGGATTGGTGGTTTCTGAGGCTGCTAATGCTAATAAATGTATCCTCTGCAGCAGAGGTAGCTCTTCTTGTTCCTTTCCTGACCCGGTCCTCATGAGAGCCAGTTTCATAACAGTTTCCTGTTGTAGTATGGATTTGTACAATAGTTGTAGTAAAAATAACACTAATTAAACTATTGGCTCGATACACACCCTTCAACTGATGGTCTAAAGCACATTAAGAAGGAAAGACATGGCACAATTATGACATACTCTTGACAAGGCACACTTGTGATTCAAAAACTGTTCTAGGTCATTACCTCTGACGACAGAAGGCAAAGCTGTCATCAAAGTTAATTGTGACTACTGTGGACAATCTAAAATATTAAATATGTTGTGCACACAATTCCATCTGTTCTTTCACAGCTCGGATATTTTCAGTGTTAATGTACAATGTTGAAAATAATACAAATAAAGAAAATTAAAAAAACAACAACTTTTGACTGGCAGTGTATGTAAATCTGCTCTATTCTGTTCCTTCTTTTATTCAGTGTTTATTTGTTTCATTTATTTATTTATTGTGTTTTAAGCTTACCTTGCCTGAAGGTCTTGTTCGTGTTGCTTCATTTGTGATTTGTTTGTATCACGTGGTTTTGGATTTGTATTTGTACTGAATAAATACATGAACCTTCTCCCTGAGTCACCACCTGATCATGGTGGAGGGGTTTGTGTGCCTGATTGATCCTAGGAGCTACGTTGCTGGGGGCAAATTGCCCCTGGTAGAGTGATTCAGAAGCCCCTTATGACTATGTCTTCCTGTGGGCCCATCACCTGCAGGAAGGGTTGTAAGGGTCCAGTGCTGTGTGGTTTAGTTGGCAGCCGAAGCTGGAGCATGGGTGTACCGATCCCCAGTTGCCAAAACTAGCTCCAACTGGGAAGAGGCCCTACAGCAGACCCGGGACACGCTGGAGGGACTGTGTCTCGGCTGGCCTGGGAACACCGGGGGGTCCCCCTGGAGGAGCTGGAGGAGGTGGCTGAGGAGAAGGAAGTCTGGGCTTCTCTGCTTGGGCTGCCGCTCCTGCGACCCTGATCAGGATAAGCAGAAGGTGATGAATGGATGGATGGAAATGTATGAATCCAGCACTTACAAATGTATTAGTTTTTCCACATAATTCTTTTAGTACGTTTCCCTTTTACATATCAAAATAAATACTTAAAAAACTGAATGAAAAGAAGGTTGAAACAATAATGCAATTCTATATCAAACTGAGAATCTTTTTATAGAGAAGGTTTGAAACTAACGTCAGTAAAGCCACACACCTTCACATGGAGTTAATCAAAGGATTGATTTCTTCTTACGGGGTGTTACTCCACTCTTCCTGATGAGCTGGACAGAGCTAACAGACAGTTTGTGGGATTGGTACTCTTTGTCGTACACACCTATCCAGATTATCCCAAAGATGTTCAATGGGTGACATGTCTGGTGGAAACAATGCCTTAGATGAGAAATGACATGCCAGTGGCTCGCTCTCCGCTGTTTTTGCTCAATTGTGGCATCTTGTCACTCTGTCCAGGAAGTGTCCACCCCATGATTATTGGCTCTTCGGTAAGGACCTTTTTCTCCAAAGAAGGACCTCGCGACAAAACTATCAATTTTCAGTTGAAGAGTCTTTTTAGTATTGGGCTGTGAGTGTGTGTGCGAGGGGATGTATTGGTGCATGATGTGATAACTTGATAACCAACACTGCTGCAGCAGCTGAAAATGTCCTGGAAAAGTACTGGAAAATAATTTCAAGCAAAGAGTGGGAACTCTGAATGCGCCACATTTTACTTGCAGCCACTTACACAAAACATTACATGATAAATAAATATATATTTCATATTTTATATTATTTTATAAAATAATATAGATTTTTAAACTATTGTCTATAAGTGTTTGTTAACTAGTGTATAAGTGTGTGACGTTTTGATGTACGTGTAAATTTACTCATTAAAATCATACACTTTTCTTGTTTAACATGAGTGAAGAAATTAACTCAGGCAAATCGGAGTAGTAGTTCACATTGAAGAGAAAACCTTGAAAGAAGAGTTTTTCAGTGGTGCAGAATTAGAAATAATTCAAAACTCAGCATGAAACAGCCCAAGGACTCCACATGAGGATTACAGCTGCTAGTGATGGAAGTGCTATCACTCCTAATCTTGTGTAGCTCAGGAGGAGAAATGATTCAAACAGGATTAAGGGTTCAGTTCCCACTGAGACTGCCTAAACAAAAAAAAGATACTTGTGATTCTGCAGGGCAGTTTGGGGAGCCGTGCTGAATAAGTTATAGCTTACAGGTCATCTACTCTGCTCAAATCCTGGCAAGTGAAGTGTGTCTTACACTTGCTGAGGCTGAAAAGTGTTGCCACAGTGTAATAGGTTGTTAAAGTATCAGTTTTTAATGGCTACACGAAACACTGCACCGGCATTTTTCTCAAACCTGCTTCTTGACCTTGCTCTTGAGAGGGGAGGTTGAAATAGAATTGTAATTATTGATAGCTAAGTTTGCATAGAAATTGTAACACAGGTTGATGTTTGTTTTCTCATCAATATATTATGTGTTCCACATCAAATTTAGGGCTGGACCGGCTCTGGGAAACTTGGCCAGCTTTTCAAAGACTACAGAACAGATCATTCTCCTTAGAAACCTGTTTTTTTCCAGTTCTTCACAGGAGAAAAAAAAAGAGAGGCAACAGCAGCTAAAAAAGCTGTTATCAGGCTGCGCAATGGCTCAGGCTCAGCATACTGATTAGAGAGCGAATGTGTTTGTACGTTTACGCATACGCTTTGCATGACTGTTCATGCCTGCATTGATGCCAAGGGTCAGTATGTAGTCTTTCTGGGTTTCAGCCTGTGTATCCATGTTATGTGCATGTACCTTGCTGTGCATGTGTGTACTGTTTGGCTGTGGATGGCAGGTTTCCTGTTCAAGTCTCGGCCAGTTCATTAAGCTCCCTGTGATGTGAAACAGAGCCAGTGAAGCTGAACGCACACTGCACTACATCCTGTCCTGCAGATAGTGTACTAAAGCCACCAACACAGCCACTGTTGGTCGAATCTCTATTGACCCTGCAAATGGTGCATTTACTTACATCAATTTAATGCCTTAATTTTCTTTACCTCAGTCTTTTTCTTACTATCTTCTTCTCCCTTGGAAAAGTGGAAAGCAGAGTGTCACATTTTTATGCCACCAACTGATGTTAGAGATTGTCTGATAGTGGATTTTTAAAGTCTTGTTGTTTTTTAGTGGGAATAAGTAGCTAGCCAATAATCAATATTAAAACTCTACATACTGTATGACCGTGTTTGACTTAATTAAACTGAAACTGAAAAGCTGCTGCGATTAGAGCCAGATTGTACTTATATCAGTTGTTTGTAAACTGTAAGATATAATAGAGTATTAAACTGTCCTGGTGTTTTTTTTTTTTTTTTTTTTTGTTTTTTTTTTTTTTTTTACCAAATTTTGTTATTTGTGCAGATAATTTAGTCCGATTTAGTACAATGGATTGTTATTGATGCTACTGTAGAAGGTGGAGAACTTCAAGGTATACTAACTAGGTTTACCTTTATGTTGTAAAACTGTTTTGGTGTGGTGAAACATACAGTGAATTATAACAGACTGGCCGCCCATGACATTGTCAGAAAACATGCAAAGTAGTGCTAGATCAGGGGCTGAGAAAGGGCCATTGCCACAAAGGGCCCAGACACTGCAGGTTTTCTTTCCAGCCACTCATTAGAGCAGGTATTTTCACTGAAGCACAATCAGTGGGAAGGAATTCAGTGAAATCACCTGATGAAGAGACTGGTTGGAAAGAAAAAGTGCAGTGTCTTGCCCCTTTATGGCAATGATTGGACACCCCTGTGTTAGATTTTTCTAAAATCATTGGCAGATTCTTTCATGCAAATGTTAAATTGGCACTATCCAACTTGGTGCCAACTGCTGCAATATGGTTGAAAAGCTAAATAATTCTGAGAGAATCAGCCACGCAAAAATAATCTGTCTGGATGTTTTAAGGGTCAAACCACATAATTGGTTTATACTTTTTATGCTGTGAAAATAAAAATGCTGCTGAGGAACAGAAAATGGAAAGATGGTATTGAAAAAAGATTGTTATTGTAACTCGTACTGAAGTCAAGCTATCATTATCCAATTTTTTTTTTTTTAACAATACCCAGCCCTTGTTGAGGAAGGAACAGGAGATACTGATACTGTCCACACTATATCTGTTTCTTTTATTCTCTTTTCTTTGTCATCACAATGATTTGCCTTCAAGTCCAGTTTTTATTCACTGCTGAAATCTGTCAGACTCTACCTGAATCTTTTATAAGACAACTGCCAAAGGCTTGTGTGTGTTACATTTTTGGTAACTTATTTGAATCTCTTCCCAGGTAACATTATTCTCATGTTTGTACATTGTTAGCAATATGCCATTTTTCAAGGTAATGTCACTTTTGCAAATGTTGCAAACTGTGTTATCTAACCCTTGTGACAGGCTTTTCTTTTCAAACTGTAAAACCTCTCCTCTCCTAATACATCTCCCTATATTCCTCAGGAGGATATGGCAGCAGCTCAATACCTGCTGTGTCCTTTGCCTGTTTGTCCTCTCTCTGTCCTATCACTCCCACATTTTTGACTCTCATTCTCTCTTCATTCTCCACTTCTCCCCTTCATCCCTCCATCAGTCGTGGGTGTGATAGAGTATCCCTCCTGATGAGCTTGTGATTGGCTCTGTGCTGCTGAAGTGTATGTGCATGTTTGTGTGGTGCATATGCCTTGTATTTGTGCCATTAGCTATTAAGATGTAATTCTTTTGGCGTGCCTTTTGCTCAGTAGACATCATAGTGACTAGTCGTTATGCTCGCTTACTCTCTCGCACACAGATTTATACTCCGTGGGTTATTTATTTAAGTGTGTTGGAGGAGTAATAGGCTCTGAAAATGCTGACATGACTGAGAGGGAACACACTTGCTGTGCAGATTGCAGAGTTGGCTGAATGGCAGGACTCAAGCTAGTTCAACAACACAACTTACATTGGTAGCATACTGTGGAACTGGTTGTGAAAACTGTTTTGTTAAGCTTTTAAATATCTCTTCCCTGATATCTGTTGTCAGTGCTGCTTGGCTATTTGTGGTTAAACTGATCTCACTCATTGGTAATGGTGTGAGAGAATCTGTAGGGTAGTCTGTTGGAAGGTGTCCTAGTCTATCTCGTCTGATATAGACCTCAGTAACACACAGAACTGAAAGTATGACTGAGGTCTTGTTTTGTCTACAGGCAAATGAGATTTGATTCTGAAATCAGGTGTTTAAGCGAGGCTATCCACACTGTTATTTGCAAGAGATCTGATTGTGGTTTCACTTTCAGACATCACCAACCAATCATAAATGTGTTACAGTGCTCAGTACATTCAGTAACTGCCTAGCTATTAGGGGTGTAGAAATTACTTAAGTCAAAAATGTAGCACAGTATGGACATTATCTGTGAATATTGGGAAGCTGTGAATATTCACATCTCAATTTGTAATGCACAGTGGAGGTGGGTCACACCAGTGCTAAAAAGATGCTTTGTATATTATACAATGCTGTAATCTGATTATTGAAAACACTTTTTGAATAAAATGGTAGTGATGGTAAATTATCCATACCCAGTACTGCAGAAAGAGGAGAATATTGAGAATGTTGTGTAGTGGTTGACAAATATAACCGAATCATAAGGCCAGTAAAGTTTCACACGTCTACTAACTTCTGACAAAGCTCTCTTCTGCTTTCTGTTCAGATGTTTTCTTCCAAAGTACCAGCAAACAATGTACAGTGGGTATAAAAAGTCTACACACCCCTGTTCAAATGCCAAGTTCTTGTGATGTAAAAAATTGACACCAAAATAAATAATTTCAGAACTTTTTCCACCTTTAATGTGACCCATAACCTGTACAACACAATTAAAAAATAAACTGAAACCTTTAAAGGAGAAAAATAAAAAACTTAAAATAACCTGGTTGCATAAATATGCACACCCTTAAACTAATACTTTGTTGCAGCACCTTTGGCTTTTATTCCAGCACTCAGTCTTTTTGGGTAGGAGCCTATCAACGTGGCACATCTTGATGTGGCAATATTTGCACACTCTTCTTTGCAGAAAGATTCAGAAATGCAGCTTAAACTCTGCCATCCGGAAACATAAAATATTACTTCACTAGCTATTGAACTTTCACTGCCTTTTTGAAATTCAATATAGCTGCCATTGCAAAAACAGCCATTCAGGAAATTTCAATATATACACAACTCTTGTATTCATATATTTGAAAGTATTATTAAATTTCATTTTTTGCACAGCATGTCCATAGTTGCATGGAATTACCTCCTTGTATATAGTGAAAGTTTGATTTAGTTTTTAAGTGTTTCAGTTTTGGTTGTTGTCAGTGTGGCTTCTGTACATCATTTATAGAGGATAAGAAGGATATCATGTGTTTTTTTTTTTTTCTACTTCTCATAAAGGATCAGAAGACAGAGTAACACTCATCACTCAGTACCACTTCTGTATCCTTTAGTTTTTGATATGAATGCAACAAGAAATACAGTATGTTCAGATGAACAATGTCCACTCATGCACTGCTTTGGTTCAAGTTGGTAAAACTTAGAGCTGTGTATGTAAAACTTCATGTGTGTACTTGCATAGAGTGAGTTAAATGCATGAACAAGTATGTTACTGAGCTCCATCACAGACTCTGTGTACATACATTGTGTCACTTCACCCTGTTTTTCCACCAGCCTGACTCTCTTCTCACATCCCATACTCCCTCTCCTCCTCACCATGTTGGTTTTCTCCACCAGTCACAGAGCCCTGTGTGTGCACCGGACAGAGGCCGTATTGTCCCACCAGGCTATCAGAGGCACAAACATCTTTCTCAACCATACCGGCTGTCTCATACTGGGCAGCCGTGGTCAGTCTGGCATACATTGGTGACCTCACAGCTTGCGACTGGTGTGAAAAATGTGCATGTGTCTGAGGAGAAGTGGCTCGTCCGAATAGAAAAGGTCATAGCTTGTTCTCTCTTTGCCCTTGGTTATTTTTTTGATGCCTATAATGCTTGAGCAACATTTATATAAAAGACTCCTGATGTCCTCTAGTATTTTTCTGTTTGGCAACCCTTTCATTGTACACGTTAAGAGAAATACAGCTGAGATCTTAATCTCTAGTTAGAGACTATAGCGAGGGGCTATAATTAACTTTGCAGTGTTTTTTTTGATGAGTAGTTGCACCAAGTGTGGGCCTGTAAAGTTCCACTTATATTGCTGGGTTGCTTGATAAATTAGAAGTTTATTCCAAGTATGCCTGAACATTAGCAACATGAGATGACATTGAATCAATTTTTTGAAAATCTAATGCTTTTATGAAAAATAGCTCAAAACATAAAAATCACTCGTCAATTTCTGATGATTTTGGACCATCTGCACTTCAGACACATTCACAGTTCTTGAGATTTTTCAGATTGACTGACCTTCGCGTCTTAAAGTAACATTGGGCTTTCTTCTGTCTTTACTTCATTTAGTGTTTCTTGTCATAGTATGGATTTATACAGTTGTTGCAGTGGCACTGCTAGGGCTATTGACGCTGTACCTGCCCTTCCTCTGCACAAGTCAACTGACTGCACTTTAAACACATTAAGAAGGCATGAAATGGCACAAATGAACTTACCTGTGAGTTGAAAACTGTTACAGGTGTCTACCTCACAAATCTAATGAGAGAATGCTATGAGTTTGCACAGCTGTCATCAAAGATACTCTGGACAATCAAAAATCTAAATGAAGTTCTCAGTTGTTGAATGCTTTCTTGGTTACTACATAATTCCACACGTGTTCTTTCACAGTTGGTATGTCTTTGTCCAAACTGTAATAAAAAAAAAAAGCACTGACGAATGTGTGTCCCAACTTTTGACTGGTAGTACATTACTTTGACTTAAAGGTGCAGTGCTCGATTGTTTTTGGTGTGACTCAACCAAAATAAATCAATAGATTGGTAAATTATTTATTTATTTATTTATTAATATAGCAGCATATTGTAATTCAGGTTGTCTAACAGGAAATGAGAATTCTAGCCATTTCTCTGGGCTGTGGCTGGACAAAATATACCCTGTGATGTGAGGTTTTGGATGCTCATAGTTTTTATTCAGAGAGGTACAGGGATAAATACAGGATTGATGGCTGTAATTGATGATTGCTGCTCAGATTCAGTCAGGCGTGGCTGTATTGCTGTACTTTGTGGCTAGACACAGAAGCCTGTAAAAGTAGTTTCACCCTTTAGTGGGTTATACCCATTACTTGGAAAATTCACAGGATTAAAGGTACGATATTAATTATAGCATTTCCTCACCTTTATTCAATCAGGAAGTCCCTTGAGATCGATGTCTTTTTAATACCATTTTTAGGTTAGTGCCTTATGTGGTGGTCATCCGAATCATAGTGTCAGTTCACTGGTTGTGGGCGCTCAAATTGGAATGCGATATTATGTATTCATCTCTGCTTTCAGTTATTGGTGGCTATTTTCAACCGTTGCTTCTGAAATCCAGATTAATTTGGGCTAAGATATAAATAGAGCCTGCAGGTTTTATATTCACTCAGATATTGTCACTGGATCTTAGTTCTCCAGACAGTACACATAAAACAAACTCCTTGGAACAAATGAAAGAAACTGATGCCCCTGGTGATGTAAGCCAGAAAATGTCATATTTGTCCATACATTGCTGTTCATAATAAACTACAAACTGCTTTTATGTATTTATGTATTTTGTCAATGCATTTCTTTTATTTCAGTGCACTGCGTTCAGAGTAGACCATCTTCTGCCTTGCTACAAACAGCCTAATGGAGAAATGAGGATGTATTGGACTACAGTGCAGTGATTAAACACAGCAGTTACCCTGAATTGGTTTTACAAATTGGTCTCACATCAATATGCTTATGATACCACGTGTTAGTTGCTTCAGACGAGCACTCCAGTAGTGTAAGACTATAAATTCTGGCCCAAACCCTAGCTTCAGTGAGAGCCTCAGGCCTTGTCCCAGGAAGACCTCCCAGCCCAGACTGCCTCAGCCATCAATAATATAAACTGAGTATAAAGGAGGTGGTGGGGGGTGATTTGCTTGAGCGCGTTTCAACACTCAAGCAAAATCTGGAATTCATGTTGCGTGAGCCAATCACAGTTTATTCTCTTGATATTCACAATTTACAGTAAAATGTAGGCAGAGCTAATTGAAAATTTTGATGAATAAACTGTGGTATTTTCACATACATTCTTATACACCTTGTTATCTTTCACATTTAAAAAGCAACTCAAAGAAAAAGTCATTGGTGGGTTCATTTTTTTCTTTTTTTTGGTTCATTTTATTGATTATTTTGTTCTTTTTGGCCATTTTGGTGATTATTTGGTTAATTTTCTTTTTTGTTTGTTAGTTTTATTTATTGAGTACTTAATTCTTTTCGATGCTGCTGTTCACAACACTAAATCAAAATGAGCAAAATAATGTCAATCACTTGTATTCATCTTAATATCTTTCACATTTAAAGAGTAACATACACAAAAGTCATTGGTGGGCTAAATAATAGATTATAAATGGATTATTTTGATCATTTGTTGTTGATAGTTTTTAAAAATACTACATGTAATTCATTTTACTGATACAGTAAATAAAGATGACATGTCCAATTTTTGGTCTTCAGTGTGGTTAAAAATGCTCTCCAAAAGGTCATATAAACCATCAAATGTAAGCGTCTGATACCTGTGTATAATCCAGGTTGCAGCAAAGTCTACGTTATCTCTGTTTGTGCTTACTGCAGACATATTTAAACGGTGGAGGACAAGCGTTCAGAAACAGCACAGTGTGAAAAAGGCTTAACAGTAAAATGTTAAAATTCTGCAGATGCATGTTTTCAGGGGTGCAGATAGTGTTGCAGGGAGAAGTCCTCAGTCAGCAAAAGTGGACAAGCTGTTTCAAGTTACTGCAACAAAAACTATTCGGGCTCTGTTTTGTTCTGCTGTCTGTTCTTTTGTAGCCTTTGCATTCATTGTTGTTTTTTGTTTTCTTTTACACACTCTTTCCTTTGCATGTTGTCCCTTCTTCCTTTTAATCACTGTTCAGCCCATTTCCGAGGAAATGGTTTCACTGTAGCGTCTTTTTTTGCTTTAAGACCCCAAAAAAAGAAAACTGTTGTCTTTGTAGGACCTAAACTTGAAAGTCCACAAAGTAGTATTTTTATGTTTTTACTATTTACATGTAAAAGATAATCAAGCGTAAAAATGAACATGGAACATCATTGTGATTTAATGTTTTGAATGCAACAAACTAATCACTAAATCGGCAAAATAATACAATACAGTGGTGCCTTGGATACCGACGATAATCCGTTTCGGCGTCACGGCCTGTATCCGAATCAGTTGTTATCCAATGTGACTTTTTCCATAAAAATACATGTAAAACCAATTAATCCGTTCTGGACCCACGACAAACTCCCAT
>JAQQAE010017860.1:0-11346 GCA_029823295.1 Pseudamia nigra
ACAAATCTTTTCAAAGGAGGAGCAGCAGAGTTATGGATTATCTTAAACAAAAGACATACATTTGTATGCATGATTAGGTTTCCAAAGCCTAATCATGCATAATTTTATGTCCTTTTTCATGATTTTATGTCCTTTTTCATGATTAAATATTGCGCGCCGCAGGGTTTAATTCAAGCCCAATCTTGTTTTCTTTGTATATGCTGCCTTTAGAGGATGTCATCTGCAGACATTTTTTCCACAAAGCCTTTGCAGTGAGAGCCCAAAAACTGTGGAATGATCTGCCAGAGGACATCACACTACCTGAGGCAGCGTTTGCTGATAAATCTCCCCTGAAACTCTACATTTATTGGAAAGCCTACCCTGGCTTTAATTTGAGCCGTTTTATATGGTTTTATTCTGTGTTTATTTTACTTGTATTAGTATTCATTGTTTAATCTACTGTTGTTTTTATTTGATCTATGAAGTGTTTATCCACTGTGGTATTTGTACTTTTGTTTGATACGTGCTTTACAAATAAAGTTTGTGTTACTATTCTCTCCATGTGAACATTAACGTCCTCACTACTTTCAACACAAAGTGGCAGCCTTGGCAAGTACAGACAGTTGCTTGTGGTAAAAAAAAAAAAAAAAAAAAACATGGATCGAGATCTTCAGAGAAGAATGCTACTCATTCTGTTACAAACAGGTTCTATTTGATTTCCTAGATACCCTCAATTTTATGATAAATTTGTGAAATTTCCAAAAAACACTGCATTGACTCAATAACCACAAAATAACAGACCTTACTTTTATATAGTAATCAGTGTGTCTCTATTATTTACAAAAGTCACTTTGTCTACGTCACTTTTATTATTAAAAATATAAAACTTTGAAAATATCAGTTTTGCTAAACATGTCAGCAGGGTGTCCTCATGGAAAGGGATCGGAATATGAAAACGAAGATATTCATCTAAATCATGTAAAGTTCGGATAGTTGGACTGTTCTGTGAGGGGATCGAACTCTCTTATGGATTATTGTTCATCAACAATGGCCATTAAACTATGCTGTGTGACTGGATGCCACTGGAGGCTGCATATTTGAGTTAGGAGTAGAAGGACGAAAATGTTGCCGTCGTGCCAAAACACAAAGCTGGTGACTAAAGTTAAGGAAGTTAGCAGCTTTGACAAAACACGGGGTCTTCTCAGCTCTGTGTTCAAATACGTGCGAGCAAAAGCTTGTCATCGTGGATGATTAAAATGTAAACGGCCCCTGTGTCTGAAATGGCAGTTGGAGTTATCAATAAGGGCACGGCAACGATGTTAGCAGCAAAAAAGGGACACCAACCCCTGAGCTAACATCTGCTAGCTAGCAAGCTACTGTTTGTGTTTACACTGAACTTACCATTGAGTCTTATTACAAATTGCCGGCGCTTTTTGTCATGTTCCACCTGGATTGGAGAGTTGTTTGCGTCAAAAACATTTGCCTGCGCTGCCTGTGCCATAATAGCTCGTTAAAACTGTCGCGGATTGCTGCTACGCTGCTCAACAATGCTGCTAACCAGAAATGGCTTCATGAAATGATGAACGCTCAAAGCAAAACACTCCATCCAACAGAATCAGCTGTGAGGTCACGTGACGTCCAGCCAATCAGAGCCCGTGTTGTTAACGCCGAGGAAAAATAGCCAGACAAACTTTTAAATGAGTTTAATGTTTTTAAAAAAAATGACGCACAGGACCTAATAATATCTTATTTCAATGAAAGAAGCTCAAAGTTTCAGCTAAAAATGAAAAGACTCGATGAAATCAAGCTTCTTCTACTTCACCATATGAAGACAGATGGTGAGTGAACAATGAATCTTAACACATTTCATAGAGGATTGTTTTACTTCTAGTTTATGACTTGTTTAGTTTGGTAACATAAAAACCATGGGTTATGAATACATGGTTAGTCTACATGCCGGTGTTGATATAAAAATCCAATTGCAGTAAATAATGATGTATTCAGGAGTGTGGAAGCTTTATCTGCACATCTCTTTTTGATAGTGTTAAAAATGTATGAGTTTATATTAATGGAGGGTTGAACAGGTATAATTACATCACCTGGTATTTAATTCCTACATCATGTGTCAATTTTCAAATAAAGTACATTAAATCTACATTGCAAGTTTTGCACACTATTTTAGTGTGCTCCATATTACTAGATATGATCACACAGTAATGAGAAGACACCTGTAAACTTCTTCTCCTTTCGGCTGCTCCCCTCAGGGGTCGCCACAGCGAAATACCAATGATTCGCATGTTTGATCTGGCATAGGTTTTTGCCTCGGATGCCCTTCCTGACACAACCCTCACAACAAGGGACAAATTCCTTTGATCTGTATACACCTACAATAAGATGTAATAATATGAGGCTAATATTTTAAAGTGCATATATCAAATCAGTTGTCCCTTAGTTTGAAACATCAGTAAACATTTAAATGACAGCATAATGTGTTGCCCTTATTTTTGATATATATGCATTTCCAAAGTTTTATATTAAGTGTGTCATCTACAAGCTGACATTAATGTTTTTTCTCCAGTTCACCCATTTTTCCTCAGAGATAATGCACCTTATTTTGTTATTTTTTTGCTAATTTTGCAGATTATTTTTATTTGTAAACTGCTACAGGCATTTCTAGTTTTCCTCCAAATTACAAGAGTTAAATGTTGTCCCTCGTTGTGAGGGTTGTGTCAGGAAGGGCATCCGATGTAAAACTATGCCAGATCAAACATGCAAATCATTGGTATTTCACTGTGGCGACCCCTGAGGGGAGCAGCCGAAAGGAGAAGAAGAAGAAGATAATGCACCTAACAGATTGTTTTTGATAGTTCACGTCAGGTCACATCTCAAATCCACAGGGACAGCAGTGGCACTGTGTGTCTTCAGCAGGACAAATACACAGGCAGCAGCTGAATCTGTTGGAATTCAATCACTTCATATAGGTGTAGTCACTGTTTTCTGGATTGCTCTGATAAAAACAAAAAAGGTGATATAAAGTAGTAAAGCATGTGGAGCATTTTGGGATGTTCAGATACTTCAAGTTCACCAAAATTACTGCGTGGTAATCCTGTTAAGCTGTTGGCTTAATCCTACCAAACTCTAATGGAGTGTGTCAACTCTGCATGGGATTACATGTGAGCCAGTATGTGTCTTTGGTCTTTGGACTCTGCTGAACGAGAGCAGACCTTCTTTTTGCAGATGGATAGGCATTTCTGACACATTCCTTATTTGAATTTATGTGAATTCATCATTGTATTGCTGAAGATGTTTTCCAGGGGAAGGTAAGTAAATGATCAAACTATTTAATATATATAATACAAGATGAATTTATTATGAGTGACGGGACTGAGGTAGATGTGCTGTAATTAAAATCAAAATGTATATTAAGATAATATGTATATTGTCTTTTTTTTGCTGTGTGCACTTACTGTATATTCACAACCAAATCACATTATATTCCCTGGCAACATAATGCCAAGTCAGGTACCTCTGCTTTATGTGAAGTAATAAGAGCTTATATGGGTTCATAGCTATCAAAATAATGTACAACAACTTCTTGTGACTGCAGTTATGTCACCACTAGTCATATCTACAGTAATTAACTTTACTCTAAATACTTCATGATCATTTTCATGATCTTCACCATGTCAGCTACTGTATGTCTGTATTCTATACTGAACGGTGTTGTGTTTAAAAAACCTAATGTCTGTTATAGAAGAGAACAGACCACAGTGTGTTTATCAGTAAGAACCATCTTTAATCTTATAATAAATGAAAAACATGGAAAGAGAATGTAATCACTAATTTCTTTTTGTGCCTTTAAAGGAGGTGGCCTGATATTCCAGTAAACACTACCATCAATAAAACAATACAGAAGAAAGAGGAGAAGGTAAGAATCATTCACTCATGCTCAAGCCTAAACATTTGTCTAAATAACTTTGTGAGACGGTGCTTGAAAAGTTCGAAATCTAAATTGGTACATGTGTATTTTATGCTGAAGAATCACATTTGATTAAATTATTTCAACACATAAATTAATATCGGGGTCATGGTGATCTATAATGTGTACAATTTTGGTTATTAATATTATTATTTTTGGAAACCTACGGGTAAGATTTTAGAAGAGGACAGTACAGATTGTCTACGTAGACGGTGCAACTCGGAAATCATTTTATGCTTTTTATGCTGATTCAGACCACCAACTCTTATGGGACCCCAACATAAATTTTAAAAATGGCCCATTCAGCAACAGTTCTAACTGTAGACCTCAATGATGGCCATAAAATGCAATGTTTCATATTTAAAGTTCAGGGATTAAAACCTTTACTGACCAGACAAAGGTAGTACTCAAGTAAATTTGCTTCTTTTCATGTATTTCTACTCAGTTACATTGTGTCACAGCTCAATCAAAAAGATTTAAATTTTTAAAATTACAGTAATGAAAAAAAATTAGCAAAAATTAACCTTTTTTTTCATTATTCACACATAAAGTGAAGTGACTTCACTTTATGTGTGAGGTCACTTCATGTGTGTCACATATGACATACTAAACACACATGAAATAAGTGACAAAATAAGCAAAAATGCACAAAGTAATCAAGTAAATTAACGTTTACGTTACGTTGTTCAATTTGAACAACGTAATCAAGAGATAGACCAAAATAAGCAACAAAATGAGCAAACAATCAAGTACATGAGCAAAACTACCAAGAAATACTGAACAAAAAGCAAAAGAAATAACAAAATGTGTAAAAGTGAAAAAAGTTAAGCAACAACAGTGGTAAAAAAAAAGAAAATGAAACAAAATAACCAGAAAATTTGGAGAAAAAAACTACAAAACAAACAAAACAATTATCAACTATAATAAAAAATAATCAAATTAACAAATATGAACAAAACACCTGTCTGAATGCATTAAATGAGGCTGTAAAAAATTCCATGTTTTGACATTACTCAGTACTTGAGTAGTTTTTTATGAGATACACGCTTACTTTACTCAAGTACTTATGTTTAGTTGTACTTCTACTTGATTCACTATAATTATAAAGTAACAGTACTTTTACTTGTGTACTGTTTCTGTGTACTCTTTGCTGACCTGGTTTTATATCTCAACATCCAATTTCCGTCCCCCAAACTGACTGTGTAGCCAATGTTAACTATGTGTTAAATATGTTCCATGTTGTTCAGCCGCCATTAACACAGTATCCTCAGTGCAGGTGAAGGATTTTCTCTTAGCGTATACTGCATGCATTTACAGTCAGTTGATTTATGTAGCTATAAATGGCTGAAGATCAAGTCAGTGCATTTAAAACCTGCACAAGTCGCTAAGTCAGGACTCTTCTAATTGATTTCTCTGTCCTGTGGTCCAGCTGCAGATTGATCGCCTCTGCAGTTGGTGAGGTTGCATCTCCACCAACCGCAGAGTCTTTTGTTTGATGGCGCTCCGGAGCCCAAGTGTGATTACTGTTTAGCTACAGTGCGTATGTGTCTGTGAGTAGGGTCACGGTATTGGTCAGATGGCGCTTAGGTAAATTAAGAGATTGTGAAGGATTAAATGGTTTTCTCAAGGAGGGATTGGATAGCATGTGTCAATAAGTTCAAGTTGAGGCGCAGTGATTTTTGACACTGTCACTTTCAAAACCAAACAACATTTCTATCATTTTACAATTCGAGATGTTTTCTGTACCTAGATATATACCTTTCTACGCAATGTTTCCCATAAGGGCCCCCGAAAAGGAATCCGGTGTGTCCTTCATAACATAGTATTCCTCTATTTTTACTATTTATATGTAAAACATAATACAGTAATATGTATTGGAATTAACATTGAACCCAAGTGAACAAAATAAGTGGTAAATATAAATATCAACAAAATAATGACAAAGGATCACAAAATGAAATGAAAGTATGAAATAAAAGTATCAAAATATTCAAAAAATGAAGAAAATGAAGAAAATAATCAAGAAGATTAAATAAATAGCTGTAAAGTTAACACAAATGATCATCACATGATCAAAATAATCAAGAACGTGAACCAAAAGGGGGAAAAAAGGACAATATCATCAAGACAACAAACACATGAACACATTAATAATCAAGAAAATGAAGAAAAACGGAACAAAATATTTTTAAAAAACTAAAAATAAAGAAAATAGTCAAGAAAATGAGCTTAATATCAACAAGATGAGCACAGATGGCCAAAAAAATGATGGGAAATAATAGAGAAAATGAACTATATAAACAAAATTAGCACAAATTGTTGAAAAATGATGGGAAATAATGGCAAAAATGAAAGGTGGGTAAAATGAAGAAAACAATTAAGAGGATAAATGAAACAATAAATACAATATAAAAATGAAATGACAAAAAAATGAAGAACATTTTTAAATATTAAAAAGCATGGAAAATAATGGGACAAAAAGAATCAAGATGAACAAAACAATGAAAATTGAGAAAAATTAACAAACAAATCAAGAAAATGAGGAAAAATGAAGAACTGAACAAAACAATTAAAAGTAAAAATGAATAAAACAATCAAGAAAATGAGCTTAATGTCAATAAAATGAGTAAAGATTGTCAAAAATGGATGGATGGTACTAAATGTCCACAAAATGACCACAGAATGATGAAAAATAATGAAGAATATTAATTAAATGAACAAAGATGAGCAAAATAATGAAAAGTGTGCAAAAATGAAGAAAATAATCAAGACAACAAGTGAAAATCAAGAAGAAAATGGACAATACAGCCAAACAATGAACACAATTTAAACAATAATCAAGAAAATGAACAAATAATTAAAAAAATCAACAAAATAATTAAAATTGAACTAAATGAATACAAATACAAATGAATACAAATGATCAGCAAATTATAAATAATAATTGAGAAAATATACAAAAACTACCAAATTAGAGACACAACATAACTAAAATAAATAGACTAAGTGGCAAACCAAAACAAAACAAAAACGTCTCCCCGACCAATATTTGGCAAGAAAGACTTAAAAAAGTCAGACTCATGCAGCCACATTTACACCTGTCCTGTTTGTGTTTCTCTTGAAGGAAGCAGCAGCGGCAGTGCTTGGTTCTGGTCCAGTTAAAACCAGCGCTGGCTCTGGACAAAGCAGCAGAGGTGGGGACTTGACCACTGGCAGTAAAGTTGGTGGCAGTTTGAAAAGAGGCAGCACCGGTCAGCAGATCCAGAGCAGCAGAACAGCATCTCGCTCCTCCCGACCGGCCAGTCGCCTCAGCAGCAGCCAGAGCTTCTCCTCCCTGCACACGCCCTCCCTCTCTGCTGCAACGTTCATGAGAAACAGCCGTTCTCTCAACAGGCTCGACCAAAGACGTGGTAAGTCCGTCATGATTTATTTACACTTCTTTGCCGTCTCGGGTATACATACACAGTACTAAAGCAAAAGTATTGTTACTTGATCATTCTAATGACTCAAGTAGAAATAGAAGTACTCATAAACATAAATACTTGAGTTTAAATATAAAAGAGTATCTCATGAAAAACTACTCAAGTAGTGACTCACGTCATAACATAGAATTTATTATAGGCATTTTGTTCATTTTTGTTCATTTATTTGGCTATTTTGATAATTTTTTTGGTGACTGTTAATTTTTGTTGATTATTTTGTTCATTTTTGAATTTTTTATACCAATGTCACTGCTTGATTTGTTAATTTTCACTTACTTCATTGTTCATTTTGGTTTTTGTTCCTTTCTATTAACCATTTTAATTATTTTGACCACTTTTGCTCATATTGTTGCTTATTTTGTTGACTTTTTGATTATATTGTTCGTTTTGGTTAATTTGCTTGATTCTTGTTCTTTCTGCTTATTTTATTGCTTATTTTGTTTCTCATTGTATGGAAAGTACATGTAAATGAGTAAATATTACCTACCTCTTATTTACAGTGTGTAAATGAAATACATTACATTCAAGTTTGTATCGTGGAATTTTTGAATTTCCACTTCAACACCGATGTTACAATGAAAAAAGTGCTTTGGATTTTGTAGGAACAATGTAAACTGCTTCACTTGCAGCTGTTGTTTCTGTTTCAGGCACGGATTCAGATCATGCACAGACAAAATCACAACTGAAAAAGGGGCATTCCTCAGAAAATAAACTTTCTTCCTCTTTGGAGACACTCAGGTCTGTTGTTTCTTGGGGCTTATTGTTGTTATTGAGGTATTGTTGTGAGGTGTTTCAAATGACTGATAATCAGAACATGGAGAAATGTGAAATGTGTTTTTGTCATGTAAAGGGACAATAAAGACCAGTGCTATGGTGAAAATGGTGAGAGGATGAAAACAAGCATTGCATGTCAGCCTTCAGAGTCTTCCTCCTCTGCGGTTTCTGCTGCATGTCATCACCACTGCAACAAAGTGAAAAAACAGGTAATTTGGATTCAGTTGTTTTTTGTTGTACTATTTATTTACTACTGATGTCACTCTTAATTTTTTACTAAGGTCATGCATTTACTGATGAAGAGTAAAAGGACCACATAAAGTCTTCTCCAGCACATCACAGAGAGTTTCAATGAGACTCAGGTCTGGACTCTGCGGAGGCTAATCCATGTGTGAAAATGATGTCTCATGCTCCCTGAACCACTCTGTCACAGTTTTAGCCCCATGAATCCTGGCATTGTCATCATGGACTAGGCCCATGACATTATGGAAGAAAAAAATTAATTCATGGGAAAAGAGAATAAACAGACTTATTAGCTGTATGGACCAGCCTTCTCCATCATTTCCTACCTCTTGCTATCAGTGTGCATTCCACTAGACTTTTCCTTGTCCACTCCTTTGTGTCATCAGTTCATCTCCTTCTCTGCCATAATCTGGTCCTTGTCGCATCTATTCATCCCTCAAGAATGTGGATGCATTCTGGCCCTGGTGCCGTGGCCAAAGTACTGGAGTTTTCTCTTCCGTATACTTTTCATGAAGGGGCGAGCTGCCCCAGTCTCTTCCATGACAGATTCATTTATTTGATGGTCCATCCAACTGATTCTTAGCACACACCTGTAGCATGACATCTCAGATACCCTCAGGTATTTTACGTCAGCTGTTCTTTAAGTCCATAACCCACACCCATAGCATACTACAGGCCACACTAGTCTTTATCAACTTCAGTGTGGTGGATTTTAAAAGAGATCTGTCCTTCAAAACGGCACTGGATGAGCTCAGGACAATCTTGCAGCAGCTAGTTTTGCCATTATCTCCAAACTCCCATCTGCCTTCTGAACCATATTGAACCAAGATATTTCAACTTTTTGACATTTTGCTGCAGGCTGACACTGTGATACAGTATATTCATCAAACTCACATCAAAGATAAATCAGATCAGGACTGTTATGGAAGCTGTGGAGAGCCACTCCAACCTGCTTTACTGTTTTCTAATAAATTATGTACACTTTACCTCTTCACATTTGTAATCTACGTACCGTATTTTCCGGGTGATATGTCGCTCCGGTATGTTAGTCGCACTGGCCAAAAAATGCATAATGAAGAAGAAAAAAAAGTGTATTAGTCAGTCTGCAGAATAGGTCACGTCTGTTCGGGGCTCAGGCGTGCGGCCGCGGGTGCATGCTTGAGCTGTGCTGCGGCTCGTCTCCTCTAGCGGCTGTCAGTGTGACAAGCACCCTACAGTCAAATTTATTCAAAATACAAGTCACTCCGATGTATTTGTCACTCCCCTCGCCAGACCATCCAAAACACTGTGACTTTTAATCAGAAAAATATGGAAATTTGATCTGATTTGACTCTGGGATAGAAAGATTCTTACTTGTTGTTCTTTTCTGGTGTTATTAGAGACTTCATGTAGCAATCGGCCACACAGTAAAATTGGTATGCCTGCTCACAGAGGGTTTGGGTGAAGGCTGATTATTTTTTATAGCATTTTCTGTCTTTATGTGGTAGACAGACTTACTACTGAGGGCATTTGGGCCCATGTGTTTTATACCCTAATGATTCTGGCATTGACACTGCCACACTGTTGAACCAAGCTGAATGAAAGTGCATCTTATACATATGAATAAATTCGGCGTCAGTAATCAGTATTTACCCCTTTTGTAAATGTCGAATATGAGAGTGATAGTCATGTTAAGCAGTCAAGCAGGATTCCAGCCATTTAAGTTACTGATGTGCTCTCTTTTTCTATATTGTGACATAATAAATTTTATTTCTCCTGTGACAGACCAAAGATGGCGTGTACACACTGTGTGCTATGACCTCTGGCATGAGACGTAACTGGGTACAGGCGGTGTTGAAGAATGTGCGACCTGCTCTCACTACAGCCAGCACAAGGTAAACAGTTATTCTCCTGTTTCTAAACATGACAATAAGGATGTTTACTTGGTTTTTCGATTTCATTCATGTTTACAAATCAGCTTTGTAATCTGTCGATCCCAGCTCCTCTTCTGAGCCAGACCCTGAACAGCAGCAAGATTCCATGTCAACAGATGTTCTGGAGGAAACAGAGGAATCAAACAGTGATTCTCAAGAACACTACAAAGATAGAGAAAATAAAAAAAGCAACCAGGGAGAATATATAACCGAACAACAAGAAAAGTCAGCAGGACCAAAGAAGGCCCCTGCTTCCAGAAGCTCTGCGTCATCTCAGTCTGGTCCCAGTTCACCCCTCACCTCCTCTGAATCTGGTTACATCAGTGCTCCACAGCAGGCAGATGAAGGTGAAGGTGATTTGAGTCAACAGTGTGTGCACATTAAAACTACAGAGACTAGTGAGTGACTGAACAAAAGGAAGCAAAAATGAAAATCAGATGTAGGTAGGACCACTACATTCAATATTAACTAACAATAAATGGATACTTGGAAATGCGCAGTTTCAATAAAAGAGCTGTTCTGCTTAGTGGTCTTCCAGTCAAAAGTTTGGACACACCTTCTCTTCAGTGTTTTGTCTTTATTTATACCAAAGATACCCAAGCTGTGAAATAACATGCATGAAATTATGTAGTAAATAAAAAAAGCTTTCAACAATCCAGAAAATGTCTGTAACGCTGGGATGAAACGGGCTTGTGTGAGGACTGCTGCAGGGGATACATGTATTAGAATTAACAGCCTCAGAAACCACCGATGTAAAGCACCTCAGATAGTGTTTGATAGTTTTGGCAACTGCCCTTGGGGACACATTCAACCACATTTAGCTCTGATAACAGCTCTGCACATGCATGGCATTCCTTCATCAGATTCACAGAGAAGTCACTCAGGAAAAAAAATAAAATCACAAGTGAGTTAATTTGTGCCATTTCTTGTGTGCTTAATGTGCTTTAGACCTTCAGTTATCTTGTGGAGAGCGAGG
>JAQQAE010017861.1:0-11346 GCA_029823295.1 Pseudamia nigra
TAGACACCACAGAGGAGTCCAGGCCATGTTTTTTCAGCAGGGGTTGCACAACTGCAAATTTGAAATTTCTAGGCACCACATTAGAAGTCAGACTGCTATTAATGATGTTTGAATTGATTTTTGCATGAAATACCGATCCCTAATATAACATATCATTATTACTGGTGGTGAAGCATGTCTGCTAATGTAGGGTTTGGATTTCTGTTCCAGCTTAGCAATGAGACGTGTGTGTGTGTGTGTGTTTTGTGCACATTCTGCTATTGTAAGGATATCCGATAGGTGTACCTGTCCAGAGCCCAGTCTCTTAAGTTGGTACCGCAGTCTGTCCAGAACATTGGTTCCACGGTGGATGGACCTACCCAGTGTCCAGTGTATTAGAGGAGATGTAGCTTCTAGCACTGATGCTCCCAGACCAATATGTCTGTTACTTCTAGTTCTGTGACAGTTCCTGCCTTGTCCTTACAATGATGTTGAATTTGCTTTGGCTCCTGTAGCTCCTTAGTGTGTTTCCATTTAGACCAGTCAGTCTCTGGCTGTTCCCTCCTCTTAGAGATGTCACACGTAATCCAGATATATACAAAGTGCACAAGTAAAATAGAGGACACGAAATGGATTTTACTGCTCATGGCATGTCAATATGATGGCTCAAATATGGATGGTCTGATTTACTTGACACTTGCCATGGTTATTGAATGTCTCTGTCCTGTCAATTTTTGGGAAAGGCGGCACAACTGCTTGTTTCAAGAAAAGAAGCAGTAACTCCAGATTTACTTTGTGGATACTTTGTAATTGAGGGCAATCAAATAACCTCGAGTTAACTTTTAACCACTGTCTACCATCAAGCATCTTATAGGGTTTTTCCACTAGTACCTACTCGGCTCTACTCGCCTTGACTCTGGTAGGTTTGGGGGCTTTTCCATTAGGTGATAGTACCTGGTACCAGGTACTTTTTTAGTACCTACTTGGCCGGCATGGCAAGAGAACTGAGTCGAGTAGAAAATGTGTCGTTACCAGACTGCAGACCGCTTCTTGAGAATGAGCAGTAGCAGGAAATAGTGAGTGAAGTCAAGAAGCAAGCAACAACAAAGATTTGGCGAAAATCAGGGGTCTCAAACCCGTGCCATGGAGGGCTGAGACCCTGCTGATTTTCTATCCAACCAGTCACTAAAGCAGGTGATTTCACTGATCACTAATCAGGGGCTAATCAGTAAAATCTGCTTGTTGGAGACTGGTTGGTGAGAAAACCTGCAGAGTCTCGGCCCTCCGTGGCACGAGTTTGAGACCCCTGGTTTAAATGTTTCCACGTGAATTGCCATGCATAGGTATATTAATGTAGAGCCCCGTGTCTGTCTGTGTGATGGTTAGAGTGAGAGAGAGCAGATGCGTTGGATGCTACTTTGCATAGGAGAGCGAAAGACGAGACGTGAAACCCACAGAGGTGGTAAAAGCACAGAATTTCAGCCCAGTATTGATTGAAAAAGAAGGGCCGGGATGCCAAATCAGTCATGCTTGCGGACATCAGAACGCAATGTTCGCTGAATTTGCTTACCTTTGCAGCCGAAACAGTGAACTGTTCCTTCATGTTTTCACATTCCTAAAATCCCAGTGTACACTTGTCTTATGACGACCCTGCCCACCTTGAGGTGGTACTCAGTTGTAATGGACAACGACTGGAACCGAGTCAAGTAGAGCAGAGGCGAGTAGTGCTTTAACTGTGTCATGGAAAAGCGGCATTTGTTTTACATATAAGTAAAGATGTGTTTTGGTGCCTCACTGCATTTTAAACTTATCGTCTCTGTAGTTGTATTAGGATAGTTGTGTCATACTTTGGTGTGTTTATGTCTCCTTATGTGAGTTTTTGACCTGTAGATGCTGCCTTTTTGCTTTTGTCCAAAATTTTTTCACTTACTTCCTATGTTCTTTTTCTGTCCCAGTCTCTCCCCCCAGATCCTCTCACACACCTCTCCTCTTGCCCTACCTAGGTTCCTGAAAGCTCTGAGCTTTGCTTCTCTGGATAAAGAGGAATTACTCAGTCCCATCAACCAAAGCACCCTGCAGCGCTGCTCCTCTGTACGGTCCATGGTGTCTAGTGCCACCTTCGGGTGTAACGATGACTACATTGGCCTTGCACTGCCCATGGATATCCACGACATGTTCCACATCAGAGACACAGCCTACTTTCAGCAGAGAATCAGCCCCCCATCTGAAGAGAGGAAGCGGTTTCTGTTTGGAGACGGAGATGGTAAAATTAATAGAAAGTAGAATGGAAATGTATTATCTGCCTGAGTGGAAAATGGTCTTTCTCTCACAACACGCAATACAACAAAGTCAGAAAACAAGGAAACCAAATGATTATACTTGCCATAAAATCACCATAGTCTATAATTCACAGCAGCAAAAATGTCTTTGACTCACCATCGGAGATCATATCAAGAAAATACAATAAATTCACTCACAAACAGTTAAATCAAATTTAGCAATGTACAGTGGAGATATTTTACATCTGGTTATTGAGTCTACCGACTGTTGTTGACACCAATTACCGTATTTTCCGGATTAAAAGTCGCGCTTTTTTGCATAGACTGGAGAGGGGAGCGACAAATACATCGGAGCGACTTGTATTTTGAATAAATTCGACTATAGGGTGTTTGTCACACTGACAGCTGCTAGAGGAGACGAGCCGTGAGCTCTCTGTCAAGTGCGTGGCCACCGAACAAATGTGACCTGTTCTGCAGATTGACTAATGCACGTTTTTTTTCTTCTCCATTATGCATTTTTTGGCTCGTGCAACTAACATTCCGGAGCGACTTTTCACCCAGAAAATACAGTAACCCTTTTTTGATGCCAGAGGTCTGCTCAATTGTACCAAAGGCATTAATTTCAATTGAAGATAATGGGGGTTCAGTGTCATGATCAGTAAACCAAGATTTCACCAAACAGTTATAATGGTATTTGTTGTTGACCTGTATATTTTCCAGCAGCTCCCAACAATCCCAAAATTTATGCTTTTATGTGAAACGAGTTATAGATCAAAAGGACAGAACAGTAACGAAGTTGATAGTCTTTGCACTCACTGTGGTTTATTCTCTCTACAGGCGAGCGTCATGTTGTTCCAGTACTGAAGCAACAGTTCAGTATCTCTGAGCTCATTGCAAGCCGAGGTGACAGTCAGAACCACATGGTGGGTTCAGAAGAGACGGGACTGCAGGATCACTCAGAAGAGAACTGCCTGTACTGCGTGGGCTCCACTGTGTTGGGATATCAGACACAGCCACAGTTCAGCAGCACACACCCTCGAACAGGTGAGCACACACACTTATGAAGTGCAGCACCGAAATGTAAATGTCCCAGATGCTGACTGGCAAACACTACAGCATGTCCTCTAACAACACAGAGAGCCAATGTCCACTGGCAGTTCTAGTTTAATGAACCAAGGCAGTGTTACAGCCCTTTTCTTTCCAATGCAATGTTACATGTTTTTTAGCTCCACATACAGATAGAGATGGTCTGAAATGGCATAACTGCACAGACAGGAACACAGCAGCAGGCTACAGGAACTCATGTTTTCTGGACTATATCAATCAAATGGTTAAATGTCCACTAGGGATGTGAGGTTGCTGATGACATACAGCAGTCCTACTATTAGAATAGCTGGACTTCAGTCATTCACTTGGGCATACCGTCAAGTCAGATCAGATTACATATTGAGTTTTTTCTTTGGCAGATTATGTTGACTTTCCATCATGGGGAGGCCAAACTGGACATCGTCTGGAGGTGATGCCTCAGTCAAAGTATTCTGGGGTTTCAGGCTGCAGCGATGCTGCAGTGTCACAAGGCTCAATTTGTAGTACGCCTACCCCCAGTGACATTGTCATAGGTGAGTCCAAATCGCAAACTGCAGCGATCTCTGCCTTCCTTACTGTTTCACCATTAAAACATTTTACATGGTGGAAATTGGATAATTGGTAAACTGAAATGCTACATTAATGAATCAGTTATATAAACCTTTCTCACTGAACATCAGCCTAAAAAAAATCTGGCATTGGACCTCAAAGTAAGTACAAAATCTCAGTGGCTCTAGGTGCATGAATTTTTTTTTTTTTTTTTATTATTTTTCTTTAGTCATTCATCTCAACTGAGAATATTAACTGCAGTCAGCTACTGCTGGAACTAAATTCTACTGGCACGTTATAAAATGTCCCATCTCTAGTTTGTACTGTGCATTATAATTTTTCATATTTGTATGATTTGTCTTTTTTTAAGGTGGAAAGACAATATCAGAAGATGGCCCTGCCTCCAGAGTTCTGCTGAGGAAGGAGGTGCTTCGTCTAATCATCAACCTCAGCTCTTCTGTAGGAACCAAAGGCCATGAAACAGGACTATTGACGTAAAGCTCTCTCTGCTTTGTCTGAAAGTTATTAATAGAATAATTTATGACAAATGCACATTTATAGCACTGTAATAAAACTGTGGATTCACTTTTTCCCCCATTCTCTTCAGGATAAAGGAAAAGTTTCCATATGCGTTTGATGACATCTGCCTGTACTCTGAGGTCTCCCACCTCTTAGCCCACTGTATGTTTCGCCTGACCTCACGGCGTTTCATACAGGAACTCTTCCAGGATGTGCAATTCATGCCAGTAAGACATTATTCCTCAAGTTCCATGATATTTTTTCCACAGGCATATGTAGTTTTTGTTTGAACATTGGGCTGGATCTCTAGTTGGCATCTCTGCAAATTTCACATAGTTTTCTGTTTTCCAGTGAATTTGTATGTGTCACCTTTACTGTATATGTTTATAAAGGGAGCAAAATATTAACCAAGCAAACAACAAAATTGGCAAAAAAATTAGTGAAATAGTCAAGAATATGGACAAAACTAGTAAAATACAAAAAGAAAATAAGATGAACAAAAGTTAACAAAAGGAATTTAAAAAATTAACAAAATTAAGAAATCTTTAAAAATGCACAATGCAATATACATGATCCACAAAGTGAACAGAAGTGAACAAAAACTGAACAAAATAATAAAAAAAATGTATAAAACAGTTTTTAAAAATGTAACAAAATAATGAAGACAAAAATAAATAAATAAATGAAATGAAGATAAATTTGATTAAAATGCAAAAAAGCAACAAAATGAACAAAAGTTAAATTGTAATTAACTGCAGTTAATAACATCAAACTGAAAGGAACAAAAATATGATATAAAACAATAAACTTTATTTATCCCTTTACGGGAAATGCAAGTGATTCAAATGCACAAAATAAAATAAGTACAAAAACAAACAAAATAGTCTGAATAGAGTGAACATAAATGACTGAAAATAAACAAATAATAATCTAATTGACCAAAAATGTACATAAAGACTGAGGAAATGAACAAAATAATTCATCCACCCATCTATTTTCTACCCCTTAATCCTGGTAAGGGTCAGGGAGGGCGCTGGAGCCTATCCCGGCTGACTTGGGGCAAAGGTAGGGTGCACCTTAGATGAGTCGCCAATTCATCGCAGGGCTGACATATAGAGACAAACAACCACTCACACTCACATTCATACCTATGGGCAACACAGTGGTGCACTGGATAGCACTCATGCCCGCCTTCACCCCAAGCCAGCTGGGACAAAATTAATGGTTGATGAATAAAAACAAACCCAAAAATGTCATTGTTTAAGTAAAATGGGGATTTAGAGACCCAAAATTTATTATTGTGCTTCAGTGTCCTGGAAATCTACACTCATGCTTTTATCCAGCTATTATGCTAGCTCATATATTAAACATTCTGTATCTTTTTCCAGATGTATGAGGAAGCAGAGGCAATCCTGACAAAGCTACCAAAACCTGTTGAAGAGGACGCAGACCCTCCTGCAGATTCCTGATCCTCCTGTTCACCCTCCCCCTTGTATTTGCTGCACAGCCCGAGTCCTGCCACCCGACAACAACAAACAAGGAATAAATAAACTCCAGACGAACAGAACATATAAGACAGGACAGATTGGGAGGCATTTGACACGTTTCGCTGATTCACCACGGCCGAAAAAGAGGAGGTGGTCATCGCTCGCCTTTGTTCTAGTAAACTAAAGCTGGAAACAAAGACAATCAGTATCTGTAAACAAAATTTAACCCAACATGCCTCATGCTGTTTCAGAGTTATGTTGTTTTTTACAGGAAAAAGGGGGAGGGGCAGTTTAACCAAATACTGTTTTCAAATGGGTTGGCAATCTCGAGCAAACACTCAATAATGCATCAACATATGTTTATGGACAAACACGCTGGATCATTACGACAAAGACTAAACGCTGTGTTTAGAAAAAAAATCTATTAACACTTTCTCTCTTTCCTGAGATGGTGTTCTCCGCAATGACATGAATAAGGCATGTTGTTGCATCTACCCAGTGATTCCTCTGACCCTTTTATCCAAACAAAACACTACAGAGGGTTGTGCTGTTTTTAAACTCATTTGGAGCCTTTCTGGTTCAAATCCCTCCCTGACCTGTGACCTGCTCTAGCCGGATGTGCTTTGCTTCTTTTGCCCCGCCATGTCCTACAACCTGTAGCCTCTCGTTTGTGCAGCCAATTACTTTTCTATTTCTTGTATCTCAGACAATCAAACATCACTCGTCTTATATTTTCTTAAGCACTATATACAATGCCACCCTTACGCCGTACATGAGAAGAATAGCATGTGATTTAATGCTAGTTTTTTGCCATCCTATATTTGTTTAGAACCTTTATCTTCAGCCATTGCGTTATTTCTAAACTTGTCGTTAAAGGAAATCTCAGGCGGCGGGTTCAAAGTGCCGCATTACAATTTTAACTCTGCTCATAAACATTTCCAGAACGTGCATACACACCTACCTGACTATGCCTTCTTACCTCCGAGCTTCACTCCCACTGCATGTGCAACAAGCATGGCCAAGCTGTAACGCCACCTCAATGTGTTTCCTGCTCGTAAAACTCTTTAAAAATAGGTTGCCATTACACACTGCCATCACATCGTAGGACTATAGTCACCCCTGAATCTGTTCTCACAATGCAATATCACTGTCTGTTATTGGCTGAGAGGGGGGATGAAATGACTAAAGGGGTTTGTAAAAGGTTTCCAGGAAACGGGGATCGCTGTTCCCATTGGCTTTTTTTTTTTTGCTCTAATGCTGCTACAAAAAAAAAACAACAACAGACTCATAGAGAGATGATTCATAGATCAGCTGAGTGATGTCAGATCCGATCTATTTATTATATGTCTGTACCATAGAGTGAGCTCAACCAGAGAAGAAAAGTTATTTATATTTTTTCCTCAAGACTGTATTATAATTTAAAAGAAGTTTTTTTTTTTTTTTTTCTGCCTGAATCGTGGTTTCCCTTGTATAATGTGTATAGTATGTTTTGGGGGCATTGATGACCTAAAGAAACATACAATCCTAAAGGGATGCATTGTTAATAAAACAAAAATTGAAATACCCAAGATCTGTGTCTTTTGTACTTGTGACTTTTACATTAGTGTATAAAGTGTATGTTAATATAAAGGGTGCTTCAAGGGTTAAACTGCACATGTTCAGTTGTTTCCAAACAGGCTGTTTCAATGTCTGACGGTATAAATGTTAATGAATGACTGACACCCCCCATTGTCTGTCGTTGCCATGGATATCGGCTTGCTAATGCTCTGCAGGGGTCCAGGATGAGGGTTCTGTAGGTTCTAGTCATCCTGGAGGATTGAAAGCAGTGACTTTGTATATGTGACATTATTTTTAAAAAAAGAGATTAAAATGGTTTGTTTAAGGCCGAGTTAAATAAAAACCATCTGTGTTTTTCTCCACAGATTGTTTGCTTAGGTGGTTTAATACATCGTTACCCATAAAGTTGGAATAATTTGTTTTCAGACACATTCCTCTTTTTATTCCTATTTAAACATCAATATTCCACCTTCGGAAGTGACTGATCAATAAAGTTTAAAGAAGATGTAAACTTTATCAACAATGTCACAATCATGAGAAGAGGTAAAGTATCCCAACTTTATGGCAGACGGTGTATTATTTTCCAAACCCAAGACCTATGTTAAAATTACAATATGTTACTTTAAATGTGAAAGTCTGATACAGTATGTGTGTAAGTGCCTTGATGTCCATTTAGCCTGAATCTAAACTTCCCAGTATTTTATTTTTTTTAATTTAACCTGTGATCCCATTAAGACTTAAAGTCTCATTTAGAAGACAGACCTGTTTCAGACATTAAATAAATTACAGCAACATGAACAAACAATAAATTAATCTACAGTGGTCAGCATACTAAACAACATACTAAAAACACATACAGGATCCCAAGGATAGTTTCAAAAAATCGGCCTTGAATTGTGAAGCGCCTAGAGATAATCGGCGATTATGATTGGCGCTATACAAATAAAGATTGATTGATCAATTGATTGAAAATCACTTACACAACTGCAACTACACAAGCAACATCAGATTAGATGTTATTGTTGTTATTTCAGGGACTACATGCCTCCGTCATATCTATTTGGGGTAGAAAAAAATGAACACATCCTTTATGTGAAGGTTAATTATGGTTGACATATTACAAAAACATACATTGTAGCTCAAATTAATTCCTTTATTGGTTAAATAAAAACCCTAAGAAAACATGGCAAACATCTGGAAAGCAAGTACTATATCACTTATAAGCAGTGTTCCCAAGATGAAAACATTAGAAAAGTTATCGGATATTAAAATCTTCCAGATTCCAGATCACAATCCTGTGTTTTAAAAGGGTTGCAAAATGTAAATACAAGCATTAAAACCCCATATTTAATCGAAGACAACATTTCTGTGTGTGGGAAGAATACCTGTAGAAGAATACCAGTGTTTTCACTGAGCACATTCACACAAGTAGTAAACACATTTAACATATTGTTTAATGATTGCACATTATCACAGCAACATTATTACTGCAATTGAAAAAACTAATATCACATGAAATTCTGGAGTGTATGACTTTAAACAGTGTGATATGAATACAACATTATTACATTCAGTACAAAATACCAAAAGACTACATCAAGACCAACAGCATATGAAGACACAGAAATGCTGACTCCCCGCTGTAATCGTCCACTCTTCTGTTGCTCAGAAACATTGCACGGCTGTGTGTTCTGCTCTCCGGTGCCACATTTCTGATTGAGGTACATAGTTAGGTTGATAGATAGATAGATGTACTTTATTGATCCCACAAAAGGGGAAATTCACATACGACAGCGAACTGAACTCGCGCCTTGCAGTTTGGGGAAAAAAGAGGAGGAGGGAGGTGATACACTAGGGCAGAGAGAAAAAAGCACAGTTATCAGAATTTAGCTCATGACTGAGCAAAATTATGAAAACATAGAAAAAAACCCTCTTACTGCACATTTAGCAGACAACAGTTTCTTACAATAACAAAGCAAGGTCAGAGAGAGTTGGGGTGTGTATGTAAAATGTGCATATGATACAATTTCTGCATTGTGTTATCAGTTCTGATAGAAAGTCAAGAATCCTTCCTCAATGCAAATTGTCCAGATCTTAAACACCATGGTGGCCATCGTGGCCACGTGTGTCCATAGAAAGTTGACACATTCAAGCATCAAGCTCCTCTCCCAGTGCACTCGTCAGATGTTAAGTGCCATGATGTCTCACCCTGGTGGCAGAAAGTTCATCAAGCTTTCAACCAGGATGTTTATGAAAGCGGGGGAGGGTAAAGCAGCACATTCTTCGAACAGAGTCTGCTCCCAGGGGGGAGATTACACACAGCCTGTTCTTAAGGCCATCAGGGATCCGAATATTCAAAACAAAATAAGCCAGTCGCTTTACAGAGAGATTTCATCTCCTCAATACTCCAATTTAATATATTTTGTACCAGACTTCAAAAGATCACTTCTGTTAAGAGAACCCCCGTACCTCTGTTGTTACCCGCTCATTCGATTTTACCTCAGAAATCGTCCAAATTTGTGCTGCCAGATTCTCTTCCCAACTGTGTAATTTGAGACCAAGCTTTATTGGGCTCCAAACAGCTCTGTCCGTTCTTCTGTCAATAACCAGGAAAAATACCCACACCAATCAGGATAAATCCTGTTATCACGGTTTCGAATAGATAAAAATCCATCACATCCCCAGTGGACAGCGACTCAAAACACGTAAGTTTCCGTGCGTCCACCAACTCCTACGTGTCCTGCAGCCGCTGTCCTCAGAGGACCTTGGGTTCCCCTCAACCCGTCTCCTGTGTGTCAATTTCATTGAGGTCCAGCTGGTCAATTCCATGTTGTTTTGAGTTATTTAGGGGGGACACTCCGGCAGAGAATGAGCACAAAAATACATGCAGACAGACATAGCAAGCAGGGAAATGGGAACGGGGAGCAGATAGAAATGCATCCGCTCTCTCAGGAAGCCGGAAGAAGAATTCCAAATGAAGCCATATATCGTCTGTTACAGAGGTATTTAGTCATCTGAGCTCGGAGATAGTTCAGAGACAGTCGATTCGCTCCTCTCTTTGCTCCTGCTGCTGGTCGTTTTTCGTTTGTGTGGGTCCGTTGGTCATTGTGGAGTTGGGGTCTGGCTTAGTCTCGGGGTCTGGCTTAGTCTCGTTCTCTTCGTAGCTCAGGTTTTCGTAGACGCGCATCATGTGGTTCGTCATTTCCACCTGCTGTCTGGCTTTTCTTTTGGCCTGCTGTTGCTGCAGCAGAATGGCTTTATTCACACCAGGACCTGGGGAGACCAACACCAAATATGAATAAAACAGTACAACTTGTGGGTCTTAAAAACATGCTTTACATGAACAATTGTATGTTAGGGGTAATTTTCTGGGTTAATTTGTTCACTTTTGTAGCTATTTTGTGTTTTTGTTTTTTTTTTTACATTTTTTGTTCATTTTGTTGCTTATGATATTAATTTTTGTTCATTCTCTCCAGTATTTTGTTCATTTTTGTTCAGTTCTGTTGCTACTTTGTATGTTTTCTTTGTTTTTTTATTTTTGGGTGATTTAAGTAAATTTTCTACATTTTATTCATTTCTTTGATTATAAAAGTTCATTTTATTGCTTATAATGGTCTTTTATTTGACCAATTTCTCCATTATTTTGCTCATTTCTGTGCCTATTTTGCAAGTTTTATGCTATATTTCTGTTCATTTTGCTAATTTTTGATTTATGTTAATTTTTTAAAATTAATTTTCAAAGTTTTGGTCATTTCCTCAGTTTTTTTAAAGTTCGTTTTGTTGCTTATGGTGTTCATTTTGTTGTTCATTTCCTCCATTATTATTATTATTATTATTATTATTATTATTATTATTATTATTATTATTATTATTATTATTATTATTATTAT
>JAQQAE010017862.1:0-11346 GCA_029823295.1 Pseudamia nigra
TGGCCGCCTACCCTGAGCCGCTGGTTCTGCTGGAGGTTTTTCTCTTCCGTTAAAGGAAGTTTTTCCTCCCTCCTGTCATCCTTGTCTTGCTCTCGGGGGTTCTGTTGGGTTTACTCTCTGTATAGTCATGAGGTCTCGGCCTTGAAATGTGAAGGGCCTAGAGATAATCGTCTATTACGACAGCCGCTGTACAAATAAAATTGAATTGTTACTCCTTAAACAACACTGTACAGAGGCTCAGAGGTGCAGTCACTTTTCCTCCCACTCTAATGAGTCTCCAGTGCCCTGATTGAACCTGAGCTTCCTCTCTATTGTTTTACAGCATACAACTTCTCCCATCGAATAGACCATTTATCTTTTGGGGAGGAGATTCCGGGCATCATCAATCCTCTGGACGGCACAGAGAAAATCACCTTTAACAGTACGTTTCCTCTGCTGCTTCCAAAGATAAGAGGATCATCAACCATATGATAAGGCATATTTAAATGGATTTTGTGCACCTTTATTCTAGACAACCAGATGTTCCAGTACTTCATCACAGTGGTTCCCACCAGACTGAACACACACAAGATATCTGCAGACACACACCAGTTTTCTGTGACCGAGAGGGTGAGTAGTTACTATAAAGAGGAGAATTTATCAACCAAAGCTCGCATTACACATTACAAAATGTGGAGAAGCATTGTGACAGAATATCATCTTGGGGGAAAAAAAAATTGTTTCTTTTAAAGGAGCGGGTGATAAACCATGCTGCAGGAAGCCATGGCGTCTCTGGCATCTTTGTGAAGTACGACACCAGCTCTCTGATGGTGACGGTCAGCGAGCAGCACATGCCCCTTTGGCAGTTTCTGGTGCGACTGTGCGGCATTATCGGGGGCATTTTTTCCACAACAGGTAAATTAGCCTCTGGGCAAACCAAAAATGTGTTAATGAGATATTTAAGCTACAGTTGTTTGTACATCTGTCCTCACAGGAATGCTCCATGGGCTTGTTGGCTTCTGCTTTGACATCATGTCCTGTCGCTTCAAAATGGGAGTGTATAGGCAAAGAGAGGTGAGTCTGTACAGTTATATTTGTGATAAGTGGGAGAATATTTCATCAGTCCATCTGTTCTAATTCACCATAACTAAACAGGGTAACAAACAGACTGAATGTGTTTCTTGAATATGCAGCCACACAATGAGATGAACAACCTGAACCATCACCAAACCCCTTTGCTGCCTGACCACGACCCTCAGGAGTAAATCTTATTCATGTCATCAAACTGCTGACTCATCCTCCTGAATGGTACAGTGCTGAGGGCAAGGGAAGATGAACTGTTGTTTTCTTCAGTGACAGATTGGTTTAAATTTATCAAACATAATGCTGTATTATTTATTATTGTTACATTTGTATAGAATCACTAATATCATGTTCTGAATTGTTTTTCTACTGAGAAAGTTACATCGTTTATTATTGTACTCTGTTTTCACATTAGTTCATTGCACTTTAGGAAAACATGTGCCCTGTGACTGTATTTTTATAAATCCCTATTTAAGCAAGATTTGTTCTGAAGAACTCTGATGGTGTTTGCTTCTTTACTGAGAATTTTAATTTTTGCCATGGCCACAGAATTTATTGGTCTCCAAAATCCATTAAAGTTTACATATGGAAAATACCAGCATGACTTGTTAATTTTAGAGCTATAATGTGCAAAAATGTTCATGAGTTTAGTCACATGAAATTTGATGCTTAGCATTGAGTGAAGTTTGAGTAATTACCTGCGAACCCTTTATTTTCCATTGTTCCATTGGGATCCCTATAGTCAACAGTGGTTCTTGATGCAGTGCTGCTCTGGTTCCCTACATTCAGTCTGTTCCACTCACAGACATGTCATCAATGAAGGGCCGAGCACTGTGAACAACACAGCGTAATACAACTTTTCAAAACATCCAGACTGATGTTTTTACGTTTGAGTGATCTCACTAATCCTTTGTTTCTCAGTCTGTGTATGTGAAAACCTTGATCATTTTCTAAGACACACACATTTCCATCCTCTCCTTTTAATCTGTAGACATGACACACCCACTTTCATTCAAGAAAAGAACCAAGCTGTTCCAACCAAAGTTACAGATCCTAGACCAGTTCATTTTTGGTGTAAACACTTGATGTTCAGGAACTGCGCTGGTTCCCTGTTGATGTAAAAAGGGTATGGAAGTGGCTAATTTGTTGTGTAAATCCTTAAAAACAAACAATCTCAACTGTTTGAGTTGGAGATATGTATCATTGTTGGTAAATTATGTGACAAGGAACCACCACTATCTATGAACCATAAAATCCTCATTGTCCCTCTTATCTGAATCCTAAACTTTGGTTGTTCATGATGCTTGCACTGATGAAGGTTTGAGGACCAAAAGGTTAACCAATCAAACCTTTTGTGCACAGACATTTTGTTCATTTGTTCGGCACATATCAGTTGATTAATGTGATTGATATTTTCAAAGACACACTATACTGAGGTAGGAGGTAATAGACTGCAGCACAAGTGTACTTTTTCTCCTCTTGTTTATTTCAGTTTTGCCAAGCAGACTTGAATGAAGTGTCAGAGCAGGGAATAAAGGTGGTCAGACATTTTTCAAATGACATTAGAAAGAAGAAGATGAAATCATTGGTGATGTGTTGCCGTTACTGTATCAGTGGCTCCAACCCAGGCTTCACTGTACCAACAGTGTTGCATTCAGTTTCCACACAGCAAAGACAGCACTTTGTCAGACAGACACAAAAGAGTAACAACTCCGTTCATGATGATACTGTTGCAATAGCCCTGTAGCTCTGTAAGGACAAATCTGACACAACCACCTCATCATACAGGCCTCTATGGCAGCAGACATTTTGGTTCATAATCCTCATTAGAAAATAAGAGGGCAGTTACCATGGTCACACCACAGATAGGGGCTTTGCATAAACATTTAGTTTATCCATTTTTTCCCATAAAGGCTCATCACTGTCATGTACTTGTGTTCTGTCAGAGTTAATCCTCACAACATATAAAACACTGTACACAGTTCCGTCATTTGTTTAGTTAAAGTCAGACTGGTCTGTCACGTCACATATTTAGGTTAACACTTTTGGTAGACTCTGAAGGAAGCTCTATGGTGGATCTTGTGCAGACACTTACCAAGCAAGAAAAAAAAATAACCAACAGTCAAATACAGTTTTTGGTAGTCTATAACAATAATATGTTCCTATATTTACAGAACTTCCAAACGTGGATGCAGATCTATAGTAAATACCAGAAGGGCAAGTCTCTAGCCCACGTGGTATAGGTCAATTCTTATGAAATACACTGCATTTTCTGACTTAATCTTTCAACTCCTCCACCTCACAGGGGTCTGTGTCGACTGACTCGCTGGACATGGATGTTTATTGTCAGATTTACATGTCTGCTGTTTAGAATCATTTTAGCTACCGTCTTTTGTCATCAGTTGTAAAGCTGTCACCATCAAAACACTCTTTCCCTTTCAGAAATTAAAAAAATACAACTGATGGCAGATTTAAACAAGCACTTGCAGATTTTACCCTCATTAACATCTCTAAATTAGATTCTCATTCATATTTTGGCTAATCAAGAGCCTCTCCTGACACAATGAACCACATGGCCATTTAAAGGTCCTCAGGCCTGCCTTGAGAACTTACAACTTCAGGCTAAAATTGAATAATAAACCTTCATAACAGTAGATGCCAACACACAATGGCTTTGTCCCTGCTAGTTTCCTGTGCTCCTGTCAGTGAGCCGCTGCCTCATTCTACACTGCTCCCATATCCTCACAAACCAACAAATGAACAAAAGTGAAGCACAAATACTAGAGTGTAATTCATTTCAGATTTTTCCTACATTACCAAACCCAATGTAATGCTGCTGTTGGTTTATAATCCCATTGCTATATTTGGCATTTCCTCATGTTCTTGTTAACTTCTAATTCCAACTGTCCAATTTAATGGCTTTTTTCACCCTGTCCCACCCAAAGAAAATGCCTCTGATGATTTTTCCCTCAGTCTGAGAAAGACTGTTCAGTATATGTGATACTATGTTATACAAATAAACTCTGACGTACTCTTATTTTACATATGTTACACTGTCAAGGTCTACCACATAGCTAGCTTTTGACCCAAGTATAAAGATGTAAAAGTAGTAAACTTAGTTTCAATACAAACCGCTGTACAGACAGGCAGAAAGTGGATGAGAGCATTTAAACACATATTGATGAGTTATTTCAGATGGTTAATAACAGCAGGAAACACGGCAGATCTGCTGTATGCTCCTGTTGTACAGTTGTATATGGTAAGACTCTGTTAACACTAGTCACATGCTGTCTCGTTCTCGATTTGCCTTTTTGAGTGTAATCTTAAAAAGGCATTAGATACACATAAAGCAAGACATACAGATAATCGAATCATCTGTGTATTAAAGAGAGGATCAGAAATCCTCACAGTAAAAAACAAGACCAAAATAATCTTGTAGAAATTTTCCTCCACTGAAGCACTGCAACATTTCAAGTATGAAAAAAAATCATCACAAGTCAAGGCAATGTACCATGATTCAGAAGGATGAAAATGATGTGTGGAAAAACAAAAACGGAAGTCACACAAAAGGCTTCTAGTTGCATATATAATTGGCCACTTTGAGAGGAAAACAGTAGGTACAAAAGAAATGACAACACTTTTTTTCTGGACGGGGTTGGTGACAGGTTATGTCACAGTGTATATACTGATGAGATTTCCAAACTAAACAAGAAATTCATGGCTAGTAGACCTCTTTTTTCCCTTCCATTTTCTTCACTCGACTGCAGCCCACACTGGTGAGAGCCCTGTGTTTTCACACTGAAGGAGGATTTGGAGAGTCCCTTGTGAATGCTCACAGAGTCTGAGATGTTTCTGATGAGGGCTGCCGTCTCTGGAATGAGGCGGTGAGGAAGACTCAGTTGGTTAAGGTGCTGGATGCACGGAAGTAGGAGAGGAACTTGAAACAGAGGCTGACCACAAAGTACCAGATGTTTCTGGCCATCTGTGAGCGAGCAATAAACACCCTCCAGATGAAAACAACCAGCAGTGTGTTGAAGGTGTAGCGGATGTTCCTCAGTCTAAATACAAAGGTGGGGAGAGGAGGAAAATCATGATAAATAAGGCCTCTATCAAATGGATATTAATTAATTCAGTTGTTAAATGTTAGTAATGATAAACAACAATCACTCACTCAACACGAATGACTACATTCATGCATACATCTTTCACTCTTTTGAACTTACTTCCTCAGATGCTGTCTGGCAGCAGGAATGTCAGACATGTCTTCATTCAGAACATATTTCTTGGTGCCAATGCAATAATTTTCGATGTACTCAGGCCAGTTCAGTTGACGTACATCAAAGTTAAATGTCTGCCACAATGAAAAGAGTGATAGGAGATTCTTCAGACAAAGGCAAAACCAGAGCAACAGTACTATTGTATGCATCGTTCCACTTTCAGCCACTAGATGGAGCAGTATCCTTAGCTTTACCATTTCCTATGTATTATGCATCAAAATATATTCTGACCAACCACATATGGGTTCAAACAGCATAAGTAGATATTTGTTTTAAACTTAGTTCAGAGTTTAGAACATTTGGACCATTTAAATAATATGAAACAAACATTTCAAGCCTTGTGGTTCATCACTTGTGAAGCACATACTGTACACATATCTATACCTTCCTGTCCTCTGGGTTGAGCTGGCTCATCAACATGCTCATGTTCTCCGAGTTCCACTCCCAGTCCTGACTGCTGAAGTACTCCAGCAGACTGATGGCTTTATGTAGACGATTAAAGATGCGCATCATCCTACAGTGGAAGATGGTCCAGAAATTACAACACACTGGATTCCTAAATATCCTTAAAATCCTCTCAGCTAAAACCTTTAGTTTGCTAAACATATTAGCTTAGTTTTAACTTAGGAGTGATTTAGATTGCAGGGCACTGTGAAAACAACTGCGCCAAAATGGACAATAGCTTTTATTTGAATGTAGAGATGGTCGACCCTGTTGCTTCGAAAAGCTGTAATTGATGGGTCACACCTGTCAAACAACAATGAACATCTCCAATGCACTTTAAAAGTAGCTACAAAATGCATGAAAACACACACACACCTGTATGACAGAGCTCTTTCAGAGCATATTCTCATAATCTCAAGTACATAAGGAGTATTATTTTTATTTCTATTTTGAGAAATCAAAATTTGTAGTGAGTTTATATTCAGCAATTACGGAAACAATAAAAACACAGCTGATACAATTAATGTTTTGATTTATGTTCATGACCGGTCTTATTTAGGTGACATGGTTCTGGAAACTTTTTTGTTTTAAGAGTCTCAAATTTAAATTAATTACACTTTTTTACAGCTAGACTCACCTAGATTCAGTTTGCATTAGTCCAAATAGTTTTTGCTCTTAACAGTTAACAGCTTTATGACTACCTTTTGTCAGTCGATCTACTCTTCATTTTAGGGGGAAATTCATAGATCTCACCCATAATTTTAAGATTTTCTTTAGAATTTCCTCAATAGGAACAACTCTCCACACTAGGAATCTTGAGGGATATGAGTCCTGATCTTTGCATTTCAAAAGGAACAAATATCTGTGGGTCTTACTGTGGCTTCTGTCCAGAGAGACGCAAGAAAAGGTCATAGATGAAGGCAGGGAACTTATGGCTGACCAGGATCCAGTACTGGTTGATCAGGTAGTTGGAAGTGATGTTGGCATTGGGCCTGCGGAAAGCCTGCTCCAAGGGATTCCTCTTAAAAGAGGACATCACATGATGCTCTGCAGAATATGCGCGGTTTAGCATTAGACAACACACTCAAGTATTCATTTCAAAAGAAAAGAATAGAACAACATCTAGTTTCAAGATTTTTAAGCCCCGACATCCTCTAGTCACTGGAAGCATGAGAAAAAGAGAATTCAGATAAAAAGTGAGAAAAAATATTTTCATTAAAATTCAACTCTGCAATGCAATTAAAAATAAGCAACCACAACTTGTATGTGTGAAAATAGTGCTGGACTACAACTTCCTGAGGGTGTTATCTAGAGGATACATAACCTACATCATCCACTAACTGCCAGGAACAGTGAATGATGAGCAGATTGTATTTCATACTAGTATTGTCACTTCCAGGAACCAGGTCTTAATCATAACCTGATTTTCAGCTCTGCTTCTCGGGAGAATTTCAGGCAGAAACAGTTTCAGAATAATTTCCCCAGTGGGCAGTGGAGGTGGCTCCTCCCAGAATCCAGCAGTAGCCATCCACAGATACAGAGTGGCCACGTGACTACAGATATTACATCACACCAAGTGCACAAACTAGGCTTGCACCGTTTGTTTCCATGGCAACTAACATGCAGTGGTTGCAGGGGCCAAAATGAACTGATTTGAGGTGACAGCCAGCTGCAGCGTGGCCCCTCACAGCTTGACTGGGAGCTTCACGGCTAACACTGATTAAGACAGGGATACCAGCCATGCTAGAATACCCACAATTCTTTGCCAGAAAAGACTATTTTTTTCCAACAGGTCCTCTTTTGTCATCTGCTGTACTCAGATCCTGTTGTTTTAGATTAGCTTCAGTCATGACACTCATTTGGACCGGTGAGATTAGAGTCCACAGTTCCACTTTCATAACAGTGATTGGACCTAATCCCACTATGAGCCATCTGGTAGCAATTTCCTCCATGAAGGGAGCATGCTTGCTAATCTGAGAGGAAACAGGAGAGAGAGGGTCTCTTGTCATCATGCCAGGATGGCATGCACAGCCCTCTTAATCCCCCTCATAATCACTGACATGGAAATTCTTTAACCCCTTTGTGTCATGTGCATTTTCACAGCTGTGACAAACTGTGACACGTATTGAAGACACTCAACACTATTTTTAATGATCTGGTTCGTGTCCCATTTTATAAATTTTAAAAATAGACCTTAATGTTACTGGTGACTATACTGTACACAAGACAGCATATTAACATAAGTGTGTCTTCTACAAGTGTCTTTTAATGTAGAACCCTGGATTTTTTCTCATCAGATGGAAAACTGTCACATACTAAAGGTCAGGACCAAAAATAGGTTGACAAGACTTTTTTTCTTGGGCCACCTGTTTACTGTTCATTTTCTGGATTAATTTGTTCATTTTTGTTTGTTTTTGTTCCTTTTGTGGATTATTTTATTCAGTACTGATACAATGTTATGAAAGCCAGTGTCCTTCAACTTTCATTCATATACATCAAGTGTATTCAACAGGGGGCCAGGACACTGCACTTTTTCCTTTACCTGATATACATATCTTTTTTTCCCTTTTAAAGAGTAAAATGCATAAATGTGTTTGTGATATGTGGATTTATTTATGGTAAAAAATGGGATATACTATGGCAGTAAACAATTTTAATCCTACAGAGATGCTTCTGTCTTTTGGGTCTTGAGCTGAAAAAGTTTTGGAAACACTGCTTTAATTTATTTTGATGAGTTTGCTGATAATGTAATAAATATTCCTGTTACGTTGCCACAGTTTAATGTGTATCTCAGCAAACTGCAATGCAGCAATGAAAACAGTTTTCTATAATCTATCATTCTAATCTATTGTACTTGAGGGGTACAATTCTTATAATGCTGAATTAATGCATGACTTATCATCTTAATGCTCACCATGAAATAATGAATTTACTGTGGCATTATGAGATTACTTCACACTTGCTTTGTAATTAGTTAAGGGATATGAAGTCATAGTTACTTCAGACATGAATACAAATATTCATTTCAGGTGGATGTATTTGATCACAACATTCTTCAGATTTGAATGTTTTAAAAAGCTGTGACACATTTTTAAATTTAAACTGATTATCAGACACCAATATGTACATTAATGCATGACCCAATAGTCAGAATACACAATGTAGATCACAGACATTTAGGACACAAGTCAGTGAGGAAAAGGTGTTTATTAATAAACCTGTGGTGTGTGTTCTCACTACTAAGTCATGCAGCAACGTACCGTACATGATTGAGTCTGATAACTGGGTTAAAAATTTATATGAAAATAAAAAATGTTACAGAAAGAGGGATCAAATGCATCTATCTGAAATGAACATTTCCATTTATGTAGGAAGCAACTATAAACTCATATCTCATAACTCATGATGAACTAAGTGTGAACTAATCACATAATGCCAAAGTGAATTCATCATTAGTTCATAACAAGCATCAGAAATTCATGATAAACTATATATTAATCATTAGACATGTATTAATTATTACTTAAGCATATACGTTGGACTCCTCAAGTAACGTGTTACCTTATGGTTAATGTAGAAAATCAGAGCTTCTTCAGTATTTGACAACAGCAAAACACAATTGAACTATTGGGACAGAGATGTTCTAAACTAAATAAGTGGATGGATACTTGTTCTGCCCTTGGTTTAAAGACCAAGAAAAACTGACAAAACCTTCTTATAACACTCAGATGTGTCTTAAATATTCAAGTATTTCTGTAAAAGTTAAATTCATCTTTTCGCTCTCCAGCAGGGGGCAGACATCGTCCACAAGAGCGCCAACACTCCCGCCTCACTGGTATATGTCACAACACAGGAGTATTGATTTGTGATGATGAAAGCAAGCCAGGACAACACTACTGTGGGATGCCAGCAGGCCCAGACAAAACAACTCTATAAATATTCCCCTGCAGGTACAGGCCTTTATTACCTTTAAACAAGAAAACAAACAGTGTACCTACCAATCTCTCCCCAGTGGAACGGGTTAATGCCGCCGGTTGTGCAGTTGTAGACGAGGGCTGTTTTAGGTCTGAAAATGTGTGAGAAGACGGTCAGAATGAAGTCTAAGAATATACAACAGAGACTACAAATGACTGCAATCCACAAAAAGGTTTTGAAATTAAGTATTACATTATTTTGAAAACAAACAAAGACATTTAGTCTAGGGGGCTTTATAGGCAGCATGCAGATTATTAAAGGGTTTCCAAACATGGTCTCACTGTATCACATCAAGACAGAACCCCCAACCTCCCATCCTTGTTGTTTCCAATTCTGAAAATCTCATCCAGTCAACAGTGATGAGGAAAATAAATGAGGTAAACTATTTAGTGGTAGTAGTTAGTAAGATACACAACCAAAGAAAAAGTTTGTCCCAACTCCACTTCATTTTAGGTTTGTCTCAGTTCAACTGTTCTGAGTTAGGTAGAGTGTCCAACTATAACTGTGTCTTGTTAGAAAGTGTTGTCAAATATATCCTGTATTACTACATCCATTCAGATCTGAAGCTACTCACACTTATGTACAATATATCCTAAGACATAGCAAAAGTCCTCATTTCAAGTTGAACAGCCCTATGTAAAATTCATCACAGGGCACAGTTTACAGTCACATTCATACTTATGGGCAATTGAGAGACTGCAGGAGGAAACTGGAGAGAGAAAGCATCAATTACTACACCACCATGTCACCCTTTTGTATCAGTCCTCTTCGCTGATCTGTTTTTACGCATACTGGCAGTGACGAGACATATAGAGTGGTCCGGGTTGTAGGACCATGCTCTAATTTGCAAACAAATGAAGCTATGTTCACCGAACTTGACGTACCAGTTGACCTTGGGACTTGCACATGTGGCCGTTCTTTTTTTTAGATAAAAAGGTCAAGGTCACAAGGTCATAAATGTTCAAAGTCAGTTTTGGCATGTAGCCACTTTATCATCAGAGCTAGGGCCACCAGATGAACACAAGTAGGTAATCAAGGATCTACATCGCTGTTGAGTGCAATTCTAGATATTGGCTGTGTTCATGACATGCCCATTAGCGATGTCTGAGTCTTCATACTCTTGAAACTACTTAATGAATGTCTACTTGATAATGTAACCTGTGAATATTCTGTTACCTCGCAAAAAAAAAAAGTGGCAAAGGTGGAGTGTTGTTTTTTTGAACAGCAAGACACACAACTATAAAGCATTGGTAATAAATCTTTGTGAGTTTTTTTTTTTTTTTAAGTTTTTAAAGTACTTAAAATGATGACAGGGTTGATGCACTAGACAGAGCATGCCAGCTGAGTGTTCAGCCCTACTCTATAGAGTTCATGCAGGGTGTGAACTTGATTTGTTTTCTCCAATAATATGTGCATAAATAAAACAACTGACTTGGTATTTATTTTAATTCCATGATTTTAATTCATTAGTTTTTGAAGTAGTAAGACACATGTATTCTGTTAAGACACAGTACATGTGTGTGAATGAGAAGGACCCAAGAGGAACGGTGAGGTTACAGGGAGCAGAGATAAAGAAGGTGGAGGATTT
>JAQQAE010017863.1:0-11346 GCA_029823295.1 Pseudamia nigra
TAACCAAGAGGGTAAACTTGTAACAATTGAGGACTCGTCTGGGATCTTAGAACCGAGAGTGAATGACCCTAACTTCTAGGACATTCGACCGGGACACGAAACGCAGTGTTAGCAAGTGTTTTGTGTGCTTCGGTGTGTGACGATACGTTGTTTGTTTCAAGTCGGCGTGGCAGTGCTAACAGCTAGTTAGCTCAGTGTTAGCGAAGCAAGGCAGTGTGAGTTGGCTTACTGACTAAGCTAACTAGTTAGCGTTTGACTCGGTACGTTTTTGGCTTTGCATTATTGTGTATGTTGATACAGTGCATGTCGGCGGGTTGTGTGAAAATTAGTTGTGGACTGTTGGAGTTGACGTGGCATGGTTGCTGTCTGTTAGCTCAATGTGGACGAAGCAAAGCAGTGTAGGTGGCTTAGCACTGTAAGGTTACAGCTACTGTTGATACTGTTAGCAATCAACACAGAGCTGTGTTGATACCTAAGAACAGTACCCGTAAGCACGCCAAGCAACAGCTTTGTGTTGTTAGCTCCCTCTCGGCTAACCCTCTAGCAAAACAGCAACCATGTTCAGGCACTGCCTGATTTAGCTTAGCCACAGCTCCCGAGCTAACAACACAAAGCCGGGCCTGCTGGTCTCCGGCTTCATCCATGCAGACCAGACAGCGGCAGAGAGCAGTAAGAGGAAAAGTGGGGGGATTGGCAATGTTTGTAAACAACAGATGGTGTTACCCAAGCCACATCACTGTTGACGAGCAGCTCTGTAGCAGGGACATCGAGCTACTAGCAGTTAACATTCGGCCGTATCACATTATTGTGTTGACTGTTTACATCACCTGTTAAGTTGGGTGCCGGCCGCCAATCAAAACCAAAAGAAGAAGAAGAAGAAGTTCACTTCCGGGTTTATCGCTCTTGTACCACAATGTTTTATGCGGACACCGGCACGGATTTTTGGCCAAAATATTTTTCATACAGTGAATATTTCGTAAAGGGAAGCATTTGTACAGCGAGGTACCACTGTATATGAATTAAGTACGTATTCAGAATCACTTAAACTAAAATGACAATTTGCAAATTTGTCCTTCAACATTTAAAGTAAATTTCAAAAACATGTTGTGAAAAGTATCAGTTTAGACAAGAACAGAACAACACATATATTAAAGGTTTTAATCACAATGAATGTGGGCTTTGACCTTCTTTTGAAGAGCAATCTGCTGTGTGATTACACTCCCACAATACTCCCCGTCTTCATGCTAGGTGGATTTCTTTCCTCTGATCACTAGTGTAAATCAATGTCCCAACATATCCGGCAAAGATCTGTGATTCCCTGTGCCCTCATTGACCTTTGCGATTTCCCTCAGTGGGAGATAAATTCCAAACCTTCTAGTTAAAAAGTCACTTAACAGTTTCTGTGTAAATCCTGTCTTGTGTCTGGGGAGACTTCTGAGCTACAGAGCACCACTGAGCAATTTGTATTTTTCCTGAACAAGCAAGCTTTGGGTCATTTGTTGGCAAGAGGCATTGCTGTATACACAGCATTGCACTGCTGACAAATGAACAGCTTGATAGTCCAGCAAGAGAGAACAGTCAGGTACAAAGTCATCCCAGGTCGGTGGCTTGTAATGTCTGAGCCTTCATGTTCAGGCAAAGTGAGTGCCAGCTACACTACATGTCCGACCATCTCACTGAGTTGTGATGTGATATATTGTGTCACAGCCGCCATAAATAATTAAAACGTCATCACACATGTTTGTTCACACAAGCTGGAAAATTAGATTGCATTGGCAGTCGACTACTCTCCCCTTGTTAGTAAATCATGAACAAATGCATGCTAAGCAAGTGATTTATGAAACTGACTCAGATTTTACAACAGGCAGCAACAAGAGGCTACCATAATATCTGGGCACAAAGAAATAAATATTTGGAGAGAGAAGAAATAAGGATCAAAACTTCAAGCAACAGCAATGATAAATCTATATCTGACAGAAGAAAGTACAACAAATAAGTCTCCAAATATTAACAAATGCAAATGTTAAAAGTGTGCATGCAGAATGGTTTTTCAACAGAAACACAAGGAAAAGGACCTTGCAGAAAATTAGTTTTGTGAAACTACTGAGTGCATCTGTCAGTGGAGCTATTTGAAATCTATTTTATGCAAAGCAATGAGGCATGTCTAGTGTACAAACAAAACCTAAAAGTGCAGTCTTGTCTTCTTAAAATGGTCTAGTGGAAAAAAGGAAATGGGACATAAAATGGAAAATCCAATACAAATTATCACTATAACAAAACTATTAGTGTTTCAAATAGAATAATATATAACCTTCCCAGTGAGTGAAATGCAGGATTTGCAATAATGCTGATTTGGCTCAGATGTGTTATGAGCTCTTTAACTTGTTTATGGTAAAAGTTCAATGAATGTTTATCAAACGGCAGTGTGTGTAGGAAATGAAATAAAGATCAGTAAACATCCATTTCACCTAAAATCAACACAAACATGCAAATGTTTAGGTCTGAAAACTGACACTTTATTCAAAAAGGGAAAAATAATTATATTTGAAGCCAAACTGTGCTAGGATTTTTCCTAACCCAAATCTAACATAATCAGAATCATCAAGTCTGTGTTATGAGTTGAAATTGATAAATAATACAAAGGTACTTCAAGATGAACAGCTTGCTCCTTTGCTCTCCGAACAAATTGAAAAACAGTATGAACCTACTTTTCAAACTCCAGTAGTTCCTTGTTTTTGTATGCAGCAGGAATATACAGTACCGTAGCTGGAATATTTGATTCTACTATGAGGAAATTGCTTTTGGCACTTCTGCTACGTAAAATAATCTTTTTGGTACATGGGAGTACCCTCTCCAGCTGTGTCCCCTACAATTGTCATTTACATGTAGACAAGACAAGGTAGCTTAACGCTCCATTATATTTATCGGGCCAAATCACAGCCAGCATGGCTCTAGATGCTGGGCAGGTAGCAAACAGTTTATCAGAGCTTATTAGCTGTCTGCTGGACACTGTCCGCTTGGTTGATGAGCATGCTGAGAGTGAACCAGAACAGTGAAAATGCAAGCCATAAAACCAGCATAACATAAAATGAGCTAAAAGCCCTAAAACACTGAAACAGCTGTGGGAAATTGAAGAGTTCAGCAATAATTTTCTGGAGAAACACTTTTCATACAGCCATACAATCCAGTATAAAAATATTGATTAGTGAAGCTTTAAACTTCCACATTTACTGCTCATATTACTTAAAAAGAGAGGGGAGCATAAAACATGAAAGAGATGCTTAAGTTTAAACTGACTAAGAAATGCAGAAAAAAGAAAAATCATGATAATTCAACTGAGAAAAATGTCTATTTCAGCATACACTTTATGATCCACATCATATATAATTAAGTCTCCCTATTGTGTGGTATTAAACTGTAAAAAGGATATCCAGCATTATGCAGAGCCAGATAAATTCACGTTAGAATCCCTGTCTTCATTTCAGTTTTTTAATAAAAAAAGGCTTTTCCTTCAGCTTTCTGCATAAAAACACTGGGGAGGATGTTTCCTTCATGCAACTCCCTGATGTAACCTCAGTGATAAGAGCAACTAACAAATGCTAACAATGGTCGTCTCATGTTATTAGAAAAGCACTGTTTCATACTGCAGCATGACATGTTTATTCTTGTCTGTCATTTGAAGGATGCATTTCATGAAGAAGTTATTAGTTCGACCTGTAACACAGCTCTTTGAAATCACTTACAGGTTATTCACTAAGCTCAAAGGCCCTGTGGATGGATTTATAAAACAGGGACCTTAATTATCTACAGACAAAGAGGGATGTTGTTTTTACAATCCCTTGTCTGTGTCCACATATCTTGTGTGTCCAACCCATAGCTTTAAAATGGCTTGCACAAATTTATTTGAAATTTGCCATGCCCGCTACTGTAAGCACCTTTTGGGATAAGCGGTGCAATTGGTTTTTAATAGGGAGTGCTATGACGAGACAATAATGAGAAATTGCTTGAACCAATTTACTGGAAACTTGCAATCATTATTGACCACAATCCAATCTCAAACTTACCAACATTTGGGATAGGTGGTGCTACTAATTCTGGAAAAAGGGGAGCTACAATCTGGAGCAAGTACATTCACAAGTACTTCAAAGTTCAAAGGTTGAGCCAATTTACTTGAAACATACTGCATTTAGTGACCACTTAAGGCTCCTGTCATGTTTTGAGATAAGTGGTGCTAGTCGTCACCACTTGTAATTAAAAAAAAAATGCAATAGCTTGAAAATGGCTGAATCAATTTACGTAAAACACGGTCACTGACCACTTAAAGGTCTACATCATATCAACTTTTGAGATCGGTGGTACAGTACCAGTACTACTCTTTCTCAAGAGCGCCCTCTACAGCTTGTAGATAAAACAATGAAACATCTTGATTGTGGCTGAATCAGTTTGCTTGAATCTTGGCCACAGTTATTGATCACTTGAATATTTCCATTGTGTCAACTTTTGGGATACTGCTTGTTTCAAGAAAAAAAGCACCAGCTCCAAAGTGAACTGATTTATTTGAAACATGGTATGGTTATTCCCCACTACAGAATCTCCAACACTGGCGACAGTTGCTACTACTTAAAACAAGGAAAGACTTTGAAAAATCATTCAAAGTTCTGCGACTCAGTTGGTGCCGTTTTCATTGGACACCATGAGATTGTGGGCAACCAAACAACCTCTGTTTTTCATTCAGCCAGTGGACGTACAGTCATCGTCAGCATAAGGTAATTGTCAGCTTAGGCCAGTTCTAAGAAAATACAAATTAGGCCACATGTGCAGGAATTTTGCAAACTGTTTTTGTTCCAATCAAGAGCATAGGTATAATCTCAGGATTGGGAAGACATTTTAGTCAAGTATCGCTGAATCTGCCCAGAAATTCTGAACATTGAATGTTTCACTTTCTGCACTTTCTTTTGTGGTGAATTGATTAATTAATTTGTGTATTTTCTGCACATGTGTAAGCAGGGACTAAAAATGAACAAAATAATCATAGAAATTAATAAAAATTAGCAATACAAACAAGAAAATGAACAAATGTCAACCAAATAATCAGCAAAATGGTTAAAATGATCACAATGAACAAGAAAATATAAAAACGAACAAAACGTGTGAAAATACAAAAAAGTTTTTAAAAAATTTTAAGAACAGGAACAGAAAAATTGAGCAAACCAGTTTTCAGAAGTCCAACAATTAACAAAACTGAATCCCGCAGTGAACAGAAATGCTATTAATATTTTAATTACAAAAGATGTCATTTACCTATCATTTGCATAAAGTTACAAAACATGAATTTAATCTGGTTCACTGGGGGGAACAAATGCACATTTTACTGAGAGGAACAAATTCCCCATCTCCCCTTTAATCTACACCTATAGTGCCGAGTAGTTTGTGTTTACTGCAAAACCATCTGATGCTACTTGTCTAGTTTTTTTAGTTTCTGAGTCGGCCAGCCAGAAGTTTTCTGTCAGACATGGCTGTGCAGAGGTGTGCAGCAGGGAAAGCCCGATCCCAGATGAGTGCTAACTAGCCAAGCAGCACTCCCTATACCGAGCCTCATACAGACTCACTCATCCCACCACTGAGGCTGCAACTAGGATATGTAGAGCTGGAATAGGACCGATGGAGCGAAGAGCAGCCCTCACGCTCACAGAGGCTGAGTAAATGAACAGCCACAATGGAGGAGTCCAGGGAGAGAAATGCCATGTTCCCACTGCCCACTCCTGGCTGTAATAATATGGGTGGACACAGGAGAAGTGAATGGCTTCCTAGGTGACTGCCTGGTCAGTTGCTTTCCTTTCTGCTTCACCACACACGTCAAAACAGACAAGGAATATGGAACAAGAACAAAGAACTCAATAGGAAAGCGCAAAGGTTGATGGAAAGCAAAAATGAGCAATAAATAAATAATAAACCAGTGTTGTTACCGTGCTTTGATTCCTGGATCCCTGGTTTTTACCCAGTCTCATGTAAGGATCACACACAAAAGGGCTCTGCCAACTTTGTAGTCTAGATGTGGTTTTTGAGCAACAGAAAACAACATACCATATTGCAAAGCCGACCGAGAAATGCTCTTTGTCGTGGTTTACAATTACACTCCCTTTGACCCTCATCCTGACCCTGAATCATTCTGAGCTTTGCCATGAATGCCAAACAGGACAGTGTTAAACAAGAGCGATGAGAAAGAGCTTTCTAGGCACATTGAATTACCCACATCATATTTCTCAGCATGTTCAATTAATAAGAGCTATTGAATTTGTGACCATGCGTCAAGAATAATAAATACAATATTTCCTTCAAGGATCATTTGCAGATGATTTATGCGTTTGAGTCACCAAGAAATTTGAGAAAGAAGGACTGGAAGAATAATCAATACATGACACAGTATGGTATTACTTCATGTCAGGCTCCATAGAAAAGGAATCATTCAGGCAGATAGGAGTCTGTGGAGTCTACCTAGCTGATAACAGGGTGCGGGTTATAGTCAGAATAGTTTAAGTTTAAAGATTTTTCAAGAGAATGTGCTATGCAGGTGTCTTTTCTTTATCTTTGTGATGAGCTGAATTCAATGCACAATAATTGCTCTTGATTAAGGGTCAGTTTAAATTAGTCGACGTGAGCGTCTGTGCTGGCAACGCCGCTGCAGGACCTGCTGGGGATGTTTGTTGCCTCGCCTCTAATGGATGGCCACATTTAAGACGCTAAGAGCTAATAAAGAGTAATGGGCCTGTGGCTTCAGTGGGGAGGAGGAAGAGCTATTTTGAGTTCATGAGAGAAAGCATCATCTCGGGGATTAAAGAGTATCGACCGTTGAAGAGTAAACACTGCAATGGTGTGCCACTGGCTTATTTGGTAAAGCTGTGGATGGAATAGACAAACCCAAATAGGCAGTGCTCTTAGTGGCTGGGAGGGTCAGTGGGGATGTCATTAAAGGACGCTGAGGAGGGCCTCCAGGTGCAGGGAGGAGACTCGATATGTCTGAACCAGTGTTATCACAGCAGGGAACAGCAAACTGAGTGGCAAGAACCTTGGGCATCCTGCAGGCAGAGAACAACACCTCCTCTGTGCCATCCAGGGCAAATGGCTAGAGGGGAAAGGGGCTGAGAGCTTTTGGCATGTGTTAGGGAGATGAGACAAGCACATGTCTGTGTGCCAATCAGTATTCCCCGTAGCCCCTCCGGACTTCTCAAAAACATAAACTGGGCCCCCTTAATGAATCTCTTCCCCTCACACTGGCCTTTATTGCAAAACGATATCGTAAATCAGGCTAAATACAGAGGCATTCGCAGGGCAGAGTCAGTCAGCCTCTTTGTAAGTGTAGAGGGGCATTAAAAGCTGAGTGGGTTCAGCTAGGAAACAGGAACAAGTGGACATATACTCAACAAATAATCCTTGGTTAAAAATGATGAAACATGGCAGAAATTCAGATCTGACTTTGTGAATCTCCAATGTCTTTGCTGTTACATTTTTGTTTGTCCTACTAGATGATCATGGGTACCTTCTTTAACACTGTGGCAAATTAGGAACGAAAGGAAATCACATTTAGAAAGCATTCAACACAAGCAAAGAAGATTGATTAGGAATGGTGGTGCTGTGACTTTGCAGAACAGAACTGAAGTACGGTGCTTCTCTGATGACTGTGGAAAATAAGGCTGCCTCTGACAATGAGTAGGTGTCAATGAGTGTAACATGTTACTCTTCTTCTGGACATGACAGAGTCTTCACCAAGCAAAAGTAAATATAAATATACCTATACAGTATGTTAGGTCTTACAGCTCAATTGCAGTCAGCTCAAAACATTTCTTAAAAATGCAATAATGTTGAAATTGTCTAGCTTTACACAGTTTCTGAGGAATGCAACAATGATAGTTGTAAAGGCTGCAAGTTAATTAAATCAGTTTATATAGTCAGTACAGAGGGGAGATTTTCCCTCAAATCCCTTTATTTATAACAAGGTGTGAAAAACACAGCTAGTAAATGAAAGACTTCAGCGCTTCTGCATTCCTAAGTGCCTCCTTATCCAACCCTGCTCCCTTTCCAAATCTATGCTCCCCAAGGTCATCCACATACAGTGTAGGATGATAAATTCAGCCTGGAGCTCTCTTGACAAGACTGAATTCTTATAAATGTAGCCATGCTGCGATGAGGTTTTGCTAGATAGTATTTATGAATCCATTGTGCGCTTTTTTTCTAAGCTCCATTTTCCATATGGCTGCATTGAACTCTAAACTGTAACAGATGACCCTGATTGGACAAAACTTTACACTGCAAAAGTAGTTAAAAGGCTGTTTTTTGCGTGTTTTTTAAGCTGAAGAAAACTTTCATGCAAAAACTGAAGACAGCAATACACTCTAAGTCAAGAAAATGATGTGCAGAGAGCAACACAGGTTCAGATCTACAGGAGGTGGGGCAAACAGAGTCAAAGATGTATCTGTTAAAATTGAAAAAATCATCTTGTGCAAGAATATGCATCTTGTGCAAATTCAGTATGATACTAGTTCGGCTATGCACAAAGACAGGAACAGAACAGAAGGAGCTCTGGTGGAAAATAATGAAACAGTTCCCGGTAAGTCAGTCTGTTCTGGAAATCAGTCAAACATATGACTTAAAGTGAAGTAAGTATTTGTCTGTCTGTCTCTCATTTGTCCCATAATTTAAGGTAAAATGCAAATGGAGGAGTTGCTTGTTGTTGATGGGACAATATTAATTCACTGTCCTTGTCAGCAATACACCTAAAACTAGACATTGCTGCACCTTTCCAAATTTTATGAGTTTACAAAGTTTTTGAGTTTGGTAGTTTGCACCATTCTAAAACTTGACCTTGAGCTGGACCAACTAATCAGTGTTAGGTGTCTAGAATGTTCCATCGCAGGTACACATTACGTCCAGTTTGGCCAGAGCAAACAATATCTCAGTGACATATTTGTAACTGCACTGAGACGTCAGGTAATGCAGGACTGGTTCTGACAGAGCCAAAAACTGCAATCAGTTACTGTGGCAAATGCAGTGTAATAATAAGCGTTAATGATGCACTCTGCACATTCCCATAAAAACAGGCATCATTTCTGCTTATACAACTGCAGCAAAAGACACAAAATGCAAATGAATAATTGACAGTGATATACTGAGGTACTGGAGTCATAATAATATATAATATTCAAACAATAAAATACATTTGATGCTCTTAGTTTTTGTGCTCTGTTATGTGTTGGGTGCTTCTGCAGTGGGGTCAGAGTTAGTTAAAAATTATATACACATTTTGAAATCTTTAATCCTGAGGATTTAAAAATAAAAATATGATTCTGTATTTCCTTCTGCAGATTTAGTGTCCATTTATCCCACACTGGCTGGTTCCCTTCTAAAAAGAGCTTTTATTGTGGCTCCAGATGGACTGGCTTAAAATCTGCAGTTTAACCTAAAACCTGTCAAAAATGGGAACTAACTCCTTGAACAAGTAGCCCTATTTAAGGGAAGTGGAAAGAAAGCTATTAAAGCAAGAAGAGAAAAATGTTTCTATTTCAGAGTTGATGAGAAAGGAATAATGTGTTTTCACACCACTGACAAAGAATGTTAGTTCTAAAGATTTTTTCTAAACAGTAATGCAGGGCACATTTTGTTTTTAAAGCTGCCAACCTGAACTTTATTTCAGTGATTGACAGAACCTCACTCTACACAAAGGGGAACTAGTCAGCAGGAATCCTAAGACTAGGCTGAGCCTACTACACACTACAAGCTTTCTAATGTGTAAAAAAACAGGTTAAGAAACGGAACCTTGTTATAATATTAGTTCTACACACATTTCTTGGATGCAGTTCTGCTCTGCAGGCAAAAAAAATCTTTGTTTGAGCTGTTCTTCAATAGGCAAAGCAGCCATTACTCACTAACTAATGATATTCTGAGATGAGGGAGGAGGCAGAGTTCAGAGTTTTTTGTAGTCTTTCAGCAACAACGTAAAGTGTATTCGTATAGCTATCCATTACCTGTTCCTGCTTATCTTTGCAGGGTTGCCAGGGGCTGGTGGTGTTTGCATCTGACACTGACTGAGAGGTGGGAAGCACAGCTGAACAGGTCATCGGTTTACCACTTTCACGCTGACATTCTCAGTTGTAAATTAGAATCACCAATTAACCTATTAACCTGCATATTTAGAATGTAGGAGGAAGACAGAGCACCCAGAGGATACTCACACAGACGTAGGGAGAATGTAGAGATGAAAACGCCACAGCCCGCTGGCAGGGTTAAACCCAGAATATTCTTCCTATGTGGAAAGAGTAGTAACTACTGTACCACTGTTCTGCCCCAATAAGTTTGCGTCCAGCTATAATTTCCAACAAGCATAATTTTAAAAATTAAAAAAGTAAATAACAGAAGTTACAGCAATCCTTTATTTATTTATACAGACACGTATCACAAATCACCATTTATTATAAACCTCAATAAAATACATTATAAGTAATTACACTATGTGAGGGATCATTTTTACATTTTGGATCAGAGAATGTCTATGTTTTTGCGTCTAATTGACCTTTAAATTCCAAAGTGCTGAGACAGATGAACTGTGTCTTTCTCTAACTAGTATGTGCTTGAAAAATTAGCTCAGAATTTCATCAAACCAAATATTATCTGTTGCTAGTTTGCATTACATGGGCTGCAGTGTGTTTTGTGTGATCTGTAAAGAATTTTTCTCTTTTCCAGGAGCTCCTGTGTACTTAATCTTGCGTTCTATGTAGATTTTGTGTCCTAAATAAAGAAACAAAAGACTTTGTGACCTCTTTTGAGAGTGGCAATTTTCTTTTTAAAGATTTATTTTTGGGCATTTTAGCCTTTATTGATAGTGAAAGTTACAACGAGACCTGGCACACTACCAGGCACTTTACCAGGTGAGCTACCATAGTGCCCCCGGTGATTGTCTTTTTCACCCACACTATGAAATAAATTATATCTTCCAATGCAGATATAAAATATTAATTTCCATCAGCATTACGGCATCAATACTATGGTTTACTTTAACTTTTTTACAATAGTAAATTAATGGTTTTTACCATCCTATGGGCTGGAACAAACTTCTACAGAATCTTGTGGAATATATAATGATACCTACCAATACTCAGGCATAATTAGAAAATATTGACAGTTAAAGTCTGCTGGTTGGCAGGAGACATAGTGATAGAAACAACTGCACAGGGTGTGTTGGCTATCCATCCATCCATCCATCCATCCATCTTCTACTGCTTATCCGTGGGGTCGGGTCGTGGGGGCAGCAGCTTGAGCAGGGAATCCCAGACTTCCCTCTCCCCGGCTACATCA
>JAQQAE010017864.1:0-11346 GCA_029823295.1 Pseudamia nigra
AAACCTCTCTTATCTTTTTAAATGGGTGAACTTGCACATTTTTACATTTCCCAATACTTGTTGTCCCCACTGTAAGTAAAATGGATTTTCTATTTTGGGTTAATTGACCATTTGGAACCAGCACAAAAGTGGAAACACCGCATTAACCAGCAGTCGAGGCAGTAGTTATCGGAGGTGATCAAAGCTACGCCCTGTGCTAAAAGATGACTGATGGCTTGTTATGATACTGTACGTGCACTCAACTGCTGCATGACTTATTTCAGGAAGGAGGGATAGTGCAGTATGATTTATTTTTCATAACGTGTTTTTACCCTCACGCATAAACTATTGTTTTCAAAGTCAATGGCTCTCCAGAGTCTGATAGCGTAGCTCAGTTTAAGCAGTATCAGACCATGCAAAGAATGCAAACAATACGATGAGGCAGTCGTTGCAACGATGGGAGGAGGTTGCTCTACAGGCTCCTGGCTGACAGGACACTGTCTCTCTGCTCAGTTATGTAGTTTTAGGGAGGGAGGCTCTTTGCTCATGTCTGCTGTTACTGTGAAGCATCCAGTTAAAAGGGAACCATATCAGGCAGAACAATAACACCCTGTTCCCTCTGCTCTCCTTTACACAGAGCAGATTCAGGAAGAGGGGAAGGGCATCTTTCCAGTTCCACTGTATTTATATCTAACATCTGGCGGTTGGCCAGGGGGCAGGACAATGCCTTCTCCAGTCAATGACATCTCTCGTGTTTGTTACAATCAAGTCATTAAAATTTCATAACTTGAGTGCCTCTTTGTGCTATACGAGAGAACATGCAAGCGTACACATATCGGCAGAGAATCCATTTTTGTGAATACCGCTAAAGGATAGCGGGAAAGATGCACAGTTTGTGGGGATTCCTGAGAATCTGTCAGTGACAGCAAGGGATAAGGGATGAGGGATGATGGCAGGAATGTCTTTGTTGAGTCCCTGGCAACGGCTGGTGATGGATTGTAACCAATTGTTCCATTTGGCAGTGGGTTAAGGAAGGCCAAAAACTGACTGGGCTCCCTTCAGCTACCAGTGGGATGAAATTGGAAAATTGATTGAAGGAGTAAAAAATTCCACAGTGCATTATTTTAAATAATCTCATGTGTGCGAGTGATGGCTGAAGGCAGAGGGAAGAACTCCTTTCGGCACTCAGACACAGAAGGACATCGCAGCCATGCAGGTCTGACCGCCATTTCTCATCCAAAGATGGAAAAAAAACCTCCCAGGCATCCCAGCAATCCTCAAGCAGGCCAGGATTAGTTCTTACACGTTGCATGTCTGAGTCAAATATGCATGTGCCGAGGGCAAATTAGAAAAGCAGTTTCATTTTAACACCTGCAGTTCAATGTCTGCTTTCTCTACTTTGTATGCATTTGGTTTACTTACATATCTAATGTCCCAGTCATTCTGACATACCTGGTGAAATATCCTGGAAAAGTGACTTCCATATTGTGTACTGTAAGGGCCCCATGTACTTGGATGTTGGGAAGTCTTCATATGTCAGGTTGGTTTCATGTATCTTCCCTTTAATCCTAGGACAGCAAAAAGAAATCAATAACAGTCTAAATCCAATTTGGTGGTTTATGCAAACAATGCTGCTCCTTGTTCAACACACTCTGTTGATGCTTCAAGTAATTAATCAGCTTTGTGTCTTTCAAATGTGCTATTATTGATGTTAAACAACTGACAAACTGCTTTGTGAATCTCAAGCAGCAGAAATGAAAGCATCAGTGGAGGACAGAGGAGGCTGAGGCTCTACTGCTGTTAGAATATTAATCACCCAGTACACTCCTACATGGAGCAATGATTTTTACGGAAGGCAGTGAGTACAGTGGCTATTACAATGGCAAAAAAAAAAAAAAAAAAAAAAAAATCAACACAACATGTTTTAAATGGGAACTGAAGCTGTCTGTTTTGCTTAAAAATTATGAATGCAAATAAAATGCTTCGGAGTCTTTCTGTACATATTAAAATATTGATTTAAATTATCTGTTGCCAAATATGTTTTCAACAATAGCAAGCCATTTATTTGGTAAAACAGAGTTACTTAAAGTTTTTCCTTAGCAGGGTGCTCTGGTCGCCAAATAATAAAGGTTTGTACTTTACTGTGTCTACCTCCGCTTCTAATCTGTCTATTGTTCAAATGTGGAAGGAAACACAGCTACAACAAATATATTTTAAGTACAGTATACGCACATTAACATTAACATTCTGCATTAGTACTGAGCACATCTAAACTGTTTGAATTGAATGACCTTTATTTCTTAAAGTAATGATTGACTTTCTTTTCTCTTTACTGAACAGAGTTTATTGCCACAATATGGATTTGTACAATAGTTGTAGTAGCACTAATAGCACTATTGACTCTGTACCCCCTTCCTCTGCACAAAACAACTGATGGTCTAAAGCGAGGGTCTTCAATGTTTTTCAGGCCAAGAATCCCCAAACTAATGGAAAGATGGAGTGGGGACTGCCCATTATATACATTATACTATTATATATATATATAGTATTAAACTTGTGTTTTACATTAAACTGGGCCTAGTGCCATGTATAAATGTATCTTGTTATTGTGCATTCAATATTAAACTACCGTATTCAAATAATTTATGAATACTGTAGGTTCATAAAGTCATGTTTATATTTTAAACATGTGTAGGGTTATGTGAGGTGGGGGTCGTGCCACTGTCATTTATAAACATACTTCGACAACTGACACTAATGCCGATATCAACATTGTCAATTACATGATAATCATGCATACAAACTATTCAAATTCACATTTTATTTTCAACATAAATGTGGGAACAAAAATGAGTGACGGTCTATTAGTGCCACTGTCATAAATAACCATACCTGTTATCTTACGTACAATACTGAGCTGTTAAAATAATGGACAGATTCATAATTTTTTTAAATGTGGTGAGACAGTGAATCTTTAAGCCAGAAGCACCCAACCTTTTTTGGCTTGATAGCTTTTACAATTACAATGACCAAGTCAACATGATCTACCTACGTACATTATAATATGCTACATACATATACAACAATTCTCCAGAAACATAGAAACTTAAGGGTCTAACTTTCAACATTTCCATTAGGATCCCAGAGATATCTGACTGAAAATGTTCTCATGTAACTTAAGAACACTCCAGTGGAAACACAGAAGGTTTGCCTTATGGACAGAAATTACACTTACTTACTGCTAAAATGCTGTTAATTAAAACTTTGAAAGCGACATCTTGTACTTGCTGTTAGCTTACCTGAGTGTAGTAACTCACAACTAAGCTCAAACATCAGCTCCTCATTCATCCATGGACCAGAGTGAATGTACACTCTGATGAGAGACAAGTGTGCTCAAAGTGTGTTACTGTGTCCACTGCTAGTTAACCAGTACAAAACATCACTACCATAACCATGTACCTCATCATAACATCTGGCGAATACACCAGGTACTGTACATGTAACACACACCTGGACCACAATTCACCAGTCCATAGCAACTGGTGGTTGGGTACAGATTTAGACCTTGATCTGGAATTTAAGAAGTCAGGAAGACTCATTCACAACATTGCACTGCACTCTGGTTTAATGTTGCTAGCACTCAGAGGGTTGCATTCACGGCCTGTAGTAATTTTGGACAACTCGCGTTGTGTGTTTTTTCCATGGGTTTCTGGCCTTTAGACTAACAGCTACAACTTTTTTTCTGAATGGCACGCATATCAGTCTCAGGCTACAGTCTGGACCTGTATTTGTTTTTCACGTAGGTAAGTGAGGAAAATACACTTTTACAAAGATTAAAATTTTTGGAAAAATACTGAGGGGAAAAATATTTTAAAACTGTCTAATCAACCCAAACTTTCATGACCCCCCTTACAGCGCCTCTGCGGACACCCTGGGGGTCACGGGGCCCCGATTGAAGACCTCTGGTCTAAAGCACATTAAGGAAAGTAATGGCACAAATAAACTCACCTGTGAATTGAAAACCATTCCAGGTGATGAGCCTCGTGAATCTGAGAGAATGCTATGAGTGTGCAAAGCTGTCATCAAATCTAAATGTGGCTACTTTGGACAATCTAAATATAAAACATGTTCTGGGATCTTTAACTTTTTTTTGTTTACTACATAATTCCATACATGTTTTTTCACAGTTTGGATGCCCTCAGTATTAATGAACAATGTTGAAAATAGTCCAAATGTTTGACTACTGGTATATGTGTACAAAAAGTTGGAAAAGCTTTCCAAAAGCTTAAAAACAAATCTCAGTTAAGTGCACTGGGGATGTGAGTTAAAGTCATTGTAGCTGATGCTCTCCACATTGATTTTACAAGATTTTGGCTTGGGTGGTGCACTTAGAAAGGGAAAAGCATATTTTGTTCGAGCCCTAATTGAATTAGGTTTATATTAAGTATTACAACCTTCAAGATATTGTAGTATAAGGTCAAATACATTCTGACGTCAGAATCTCTGTTTCACTGATGCACTATTCTGCTTCATTAAGCAGCTCTAAGTTACTAACTGTTCAATTAAATTCTGCTTAAGAACCCTTCCCAGATTAAACAACTGGGTTATTTCAGGCCTCATACACCATCTGTTCAGGGATTAACTACTTCTGTTGCTCAAATCTGCACTTTCTCCAAAGTTTTAGCAGCTCCAGATAAATTCAGTGCAATGTCAGAACTCACCATGAATCAAATTAAACCCGTTAGAAGCAGTGTTGTTTAAATGTGATAAAACTTGATCCTTCTTGAAGCAAATTTGTCTGAAACCGCATTTCTCTTCCTACTGATGTACAGTGACTATACTGTGACACTTTTAGTAAATTTAGGAACATATACAGCACCTCTCAGATGTGATGGCTACTCCCTCCAGGAAATCATGTCGTCCTGTCTCATTGAGGCGCTCCTGCAGGATCTGGATGCCCTCCTTGACATCCCGCAGCTGCTGACTGTAGCGCTGGATCTTGTGCTCGATGTCGGATAGTTTGCGTGCTGTGTCCATCTCCAGCTCCTCTAACATGCTCTTCTGACGTTCCCGCAGAAAACGATGAAGACGCTCAAATGCATCGCCAATAGTTGCACGCAGACTTTTGGCAGACGACTGGAAAAGACCCAAAAGATGGATCACATAGAAAGCACTTTTACAACACTATTTATTACTTCCATTATAGGACTGTGAAATGGACTGCTGGATACTTAACTGCATGCGTTCAGCATTTCAGACAACCAGCCACTTAATGAGACAAGGGTCAGTAATTCAGGGGCTTACAAAGTGCTCTAAATTGTGTTAATATTACATTAACATTCATTCATTGATTTAGCTTGTACATGTATTGATTGTAAGTGGCTCTTGAAAAAGAGTGTGTGCAAAGCCTTGAACTAAAAGTTTAAGTTGAACACCGTTAGAGAAAGCGTCTTAAATGATGAACAGGTATGGGTTGAGATGACATTGTGTGTGTCAGCTGATTAATACACTGAGACAGAGGAGTTAAAACTGGAACAGACAGAGTCAGCATTTGCAGCGGATCGCAAACTGCGAGCTGAAAGGATGGGGAAAAAGCTTAAGAAACTGATTTGTAGCTGTAGAAGAAAGATAGAAGATGGACCTCAAAGAGAAAGAATCATCTGACAGAGTGTCAGAGAGGCAGAACAAAGGGGTGTGACGTTAAAACCATGTTAGAGAAAACAGCAAGCTGCTTTAAATGTTGACTTCTGACAAAAGGAAGGACTGGACTTTGGTAAAACTTGTTCTGTCTTTAACAATTATAGTTTTGCCTAAAATGTGAACTCTCCTTTGCTCACTTATTCAAAAGAAATTTAAACACCAGCTCATCAAAGACCAGTACATAACAAGGGAAAATTAAAACCTACTGATGCACAGCGCAATTGATCTAAACAATATTTTCAGATAAAAATATGTTTAAACGAGCATTCGATGAGTCAAGCTGAATTTTCTTGCAGGGAAATCCAAGCACCCTCTAATCTTTTGAGGAGTTGGATGTAGGAACTGTGATCTGAGATTTAATTACAGTTGCCTAAAAATTCAATCAATCAATCCTGCTCACACAGCAGGCCTGTTATGTCCTTTCTTTCACAAACCAGAGGCAGGTTTTCTCACTCTGCTTGTGGGAACCTATAAAATGAATTTTTCTTTCCAAGCATGAGAGCTATGACATCTAGGCAGTCTGTATCAGACCTCCTACCTAGTTAAGAGTTGAAAACCCATGGCATGGAGGAGGAGGACTGCAGCAACAAGGCTATCAGTCTCAATGACGTGCCTCCTGCTTCGGCTCAACACATTGTGATGAGGAGAGGGTGGCAGCAACCCTTGGAGACAGGAGGACGGCTACCTTTTTGGGAAGCATGTGATTATAAAATGAATGCCTGGCAGGAATGTGCAGAGGATACAATGTCTATCCTTCAGAGGGAGACCCTCCTGCGCACATATCAGCCAAATCCTGCAAGGCAGCTGCATCTAGTTAAAATAAAAACTGATCTGCTGCAGCGATTCCTTCTCCATCGTCCTACATACAAGAGCTACGGTGTAGCTCAGCATCAATACAGTAAGAAGACAAAGAGCTTCAAATTTGATAAGTGACAGAAATAAAACAAGGAGACATTTCATTGTCAGTTACCCAAAAAGCACTAAAGACACAGAGATCAATGCAGTCACAGTGTGGCTGTTTTCCAGGCAGTGCACTTCGTGCAAATGGTAGTAAATCTAATGAGATGAGCCCATTCCCAATGAGCGCAATGATGAGAGGGGGCAGCTGAAAGACCTGCATCTAGCAGTCTGGCTAGTTTGACTCAATGGATGGACTGAAATAGGTCTAATCTATAGGAGCTGGCAGTGAAGGGTCCTGCAGTGCACAACTCACAAAGAAAGAAGAGCGATGCTGCCTCTGACAGCAGGCACAAAAATAAAAACAGGAAAAAGTGGAAGGTGTTCTTAAATGACAAACAACACTGATGGCTGAGACAAGTCTCTGCTAGACACCCTTTCCCAGTCAATACCATCACTGTCACTGCAGGGGAAAAGACTTGTGTGGTGGGTAGAGAGACTGGCGGGCCGGCGCTTATACTGAGCTGATGCTCATGGTTTGCTGATTAAAACAAGGTGTCAAGATTAAAGAGCAGCTCAATAAAACAATTTACGTGACAGAATTTAACTGTCAATCCAGAGCAGTTAGCAAGGAGGGAGGTTGGATAATCAGTGAGTGAAAGAGTGCACACATTAAGAAGAGCTGTCCTTTCTTTGCTGCTCACGGAGTTAGATTTGATACAAACTTGTTTTATTAATTGGCTGTCACTGCATTTGTTATGCAGGGATGTATTTGTTTCTGTTAATGTCCACACCATCTAGAATGATGACGTAAGGTGACATTTATGGTCATAATGACTCTTCAATCAAAATCAGCTAAATACACAATGAATAGTTTGTTTTATCCAAACAATCAGTGAAATCAGTTAACAAAGCCTAGTTCATCAGGTTACATCAGACCTAGAGAATGTTCTGCATTTGCATGTGAAAAGATATTTTAATGACAGAGAGAAAGAAGAAAGAAGTCATTGATTAGTTTTGTAACTGATTACCTGTTTTATGTACTTTAAGTGTTTGTGTATTTCCTGCTTCACTTATTTTCTTCAGTTTTTGGACTACAGACATTACAAGATAGACGATATCAGTAGAGATTCCAAGCAGCTGTGAGAGATCAGCTTTCTATTTTTTTTTAATTCAATAACCCAAATTATCTTCCAATGCAGCCATAGTGACAGTGATTTCTGCATTCTTGCTCAGAGATGGTTTAAAAATAGGAAATGTTACAGTACCTTGGTCTCTGTGAGTTGTCTCTGCAGGAGTTGCAGGGCCTCTGTGTGTCCTTTCTCACTGTCCTGCAGGGTGGCCAGCTGCTCCTTCATCTCCCTCTGTAGCACCACAACATACCAATAAGCCACAGGTCAGTAAACAATGACTGGATCACAATAGGACTACATTTTAGAGGATTTAAGTGAAAGCTGTGAGAGCAATTACACGTAAAAAAAAAAAATAAAAAAAAATTTAAGCCCACAGAAAAATAATATATTTGGCTGACAGATACTCTTGTGCAATGTAAATTGTATTATATTTATTCAAATTTTACCATTTGTGTTTCTTTAGCAACAAGGATTTAAGCTATAAAACCCATGCAAGGCAGACAGAAAGTGGGCTATGAAATAAAATAAAATGAAATCTCTAGAGATGTTGGGCTGTGTCAGAGAAAACTGGGTCTCATCTCCAGTCAGGCACACACTGGCACAACCTGCAGCACTCAGCCACCTCCAAGTCTCCTCCAGGCAGGATGAAGGCTCTGCAGGCACTGCCTGGGACAGCTGCTGTCACGAACAGTGCATGGCTTTATGCAGGTCCCAAGTGCCAACAACACCAATGCACGAGATTTAGGTTTTAGGACAGAAGTTGTTCAGCAGATGCGCTCACTTCAGCTCAGACTTTTGGTTATAAAATGTACACAGATATGAGCTTACACTTAAATTTAGCTGATGCTTTTCTAAGTTTGATATTTGGCATGAAATGTTTTCATACTTTCTTCAACTTAAACATTAAAATCCAGTTATAAATGCATGCAAAGAAGGTGAACTTTTTTACAGGAGAATGTTACTGAAGCTTTCATACTGTTATTTTCCAAAACTGGCATGCATAACGGATTCAATGTTTACAGTATTAGACAATATAACCACCTCATGATGAAGAAAAATACAGACCTTTGGGGAAAGAGATGTACAGCATATTTGTAACCCCAAATGAGTAAAAGTTCAGACAGTAAAGAAAGCCCAAATTTAAAAAGAAGGTGTGTTTTTAAAAATTACATTTGAGTTGACATTGTAGACAGTATGAATACATCATACTACCGTACATCTTTTACAAAAAAAAAAAAACAAAATTTCTCAAACAGGTTGCAGATATTCCAGACACTGGTGCCTCATACTAAGCACCACAGTTGCGATATATATATATAGCAACTGATTTGTGCACGGTCTGAATATGATCAGAATGTTAATATGAGGGACATGGGATTCCCATATCACTGACAAATCCACACGGAGATGGAATTAGAAAAGGAAACCTTTGTCAATCACTGACCTGTCTTTCATCCTGACAGTTAAAACACCTGCTTGCATGCTCTTAATGCACCAGTAGCATTAGCATTTTAAAACCACATTGTTTTTTTAAAGACTTTAAAACAATTTTAGCCCTTTATTGTCTCTGTACAAAGTATATCTGTTGTTGTAGCGGACCCATAGTTGAGGGATGGCTGTGTATTTTTGAATAAAATGACATTGACAAGACAAAACATGAAATATGTTGTGATCATAATGTCTACAAATGAAATAGAATTCAAAGGGATTTTTAAAAACATACCATTATTTTTTAATTGCCATGTTCTGGGCTGTCTAAACTTTTTCTGCCTTGGGCTTGTGATATATATATATTTTTTCAGACACTGACTTGATCAGACTCTGCAATCACTGCAGCATTTAATGATCTAGTTAGTAACTGATGATCTAGTTCGCCCAGTGGTTGATGTTAACGCTGATGTTCCTTTCTGTTTGGTCACTGGTTTGCGTTGCTATTTAGTCTTGAAGAAATAACAGAACTCTTTTCGCCCCTTGTGATGTCAATCAGCCCTTGTTCAGCTCACTATCTTAGAACGGGAGCATATTTAATCATTAATGAAACAACCCTTAATATGACAACCTCTAATATTGGCCGCTAGTGCCAACACTGCTAAACAACATCTTATTTGCCAGTAGTTAATGTCAGGCAAAAAGACTCATACTGATATACAGTATATATATATATATATATATATGCATCCCTATTAAAAACCTGATTTTTCAATATCTAAAGGATCATTCTAACTATATTACATCATAAAAAGAGTTGTGGGGAAAGAAAGATTAACAAAAGAAGGGGGTCATTACATTTCTCTGTCAGTTCAAATACAAAAGAGTGCAACAAATGAAATGGAACGTGTCTGACTGTAAGCTCTACACACAAAAACAGAATATAAAGCTGTTTATGTACCATTAAAAATGCCATTATTTGTATGATTTCATTCAGTGACTGACCTGACACAAGCTTCATTTATTTCAAACCTCCCATTAAGCCACCCCGCCGCTGAGTCTCTTTGCTCATGTAACCTGCTTGTCGTCTCCCCTGAACATCAACTGCAGCAAAAATTCACCAAATGGGGCTGTCAGCTTAGTGGGGCTGGCACAGCAGCTGTCACTTAGCTACCGATGATAAAATGATCATCTCCGCTGACAGGAAAAACACATAATATTATCACCATCTAGTGCTGAAGGTATAAAGGTTGAGGTGTGAGTGGAAAGATGGAAAAATCTATTCATTAATTTAAAATGCATTACAAAACTCCTGACCTCAATTATTAACTGCAAAATGTAAAGGGAGCATATGCAGGCTGAAGATGCATGTTTCTTCTAAAGGAGAGAATTGTCGAAGCAAACAATGGTTGCTGCAGAGGGGGAGCGTGACTCTCCATGTTAATGATAGGAGTGCGGCAGGCTCAGCAGGCTCTCCGCCTCATCACAACGTGCTTGTCTGCAGCAGGTCAAAGGCCACTCCCACACACTGAGATAGACTGATTCTGACAGACGGGCACAGGAAGCATGCTCTCTGGCTGCACATCGCCTGCCTGACAGGTTAGATAGAGACAACATCAACTGTTGCAACAGAGATTCAACTTCAAATCAAAACCATAATAGGATTCAAACGTCACATTTCTCTGGTGCCTTGCATCATTCTCACATGCATTAGTAAATGATTTTAATTCCCCAAACCTTCTTTATAACGTGCAATCACACAGAATAGTACTCTTTCCTCTTCCTCGAAGGGGACTACATCTTTTGAGTATCATAAGAGTATACGCAAAGATTTTCTGCCATTTGTGGATTTGTGGAAAAACACCCCTGCGACTGCACAAAAGGAAATAAGTAGATTTGAACTGGAGCTGCAGGATCTGGTGAAAAAGTCATACTGCAATGATTGTGGCTAATATTTCAATTTGCGTGAACTAGCTTAGGTAATAAGAAAGGCCACAGATCTTTTTTTTTTTCTGACTTAAACATGAAAACTGAAAAAAAGTTAGTATTAGTAAATCTAAACTGGTTCTCTTTCTATTTCTACCCTTAGATCAAACAAAAATGAATAAAATAAAAACAAACACTGGAAAAAATGAGCTCCTCCATGAGTCGCCACCTTATCGTGGTGGAGGAGTTTGCGTGTCCCAGTGATCCTAGGAGCTATGTTGTC
>JAQQAE010017865.1:0-11346 GCA_029823295.1 Pseudamia nigra
GCGTGTTTGTACAGAATCTGAGTTGTGTTCTTTAACAGCCTTGGGCGATGTGTTTGTGTTTGACCCTATCCTGTCGGAGGATGAAGGTGTGTCGTCTGCCTCTGGATTCTGATGAACAAGCCAACCTGCTCTTAGGTCGTTTGGTTGTAATTCAGAGTTTTTTAAGGTGAATATGTACAGAAGTGTTAATGTGCTACTTAGAAGTTTGGTTCTCAGTCCGTAGCTCAGTTCTCTCAGCTGTGGTTCCTCTCTGAGCTGTTCTGTCAAAACTCTTGGTTCCGATTGTCCTGATGCTGATGACAGAGAGTTCACAAACCACGCCCACATCCTCCAAATATGTGTCAATCAGTGACTCCCTGACCTGAAAACCACGCCTACGGAAACTCGATCGTAACACAAGAATTTACTAGTTTGTAAGGTTGCCTTTACTCCTGAAATCACCTAAAAGACTTCACTTAAAAAGGACTCAGGGCACAAAGTGACATCCTCGAGTCCCCCCTTTCCCACCCCCTGCTTGTCATACAACATATGCACCTTTACTGAATTTGTGTCTTATTTCGAGCTGGTTCTGCTTAGATCAGACTTCTGCTGGACTTCTTCATTACATAAGGTGGTGATATTCAGTTTAATTGCACTGCCGACATGCAGAGATTAACTGTATTTATCAGATCCTTGCAATGTCTTCATGCTTGTACTGTTCCATGCTGACGACGACCCCTTTCAAACGCTTCATTAGGGCCAATTATCCCGCTGCCAAAAGCCCGATAGTTCACCCCCGCTACTCCCTTTCTGGCCTGAACTCACACTACTCCAGCTCTAAGCAGGCCGAGGTGCAGATACGTCTATATTTACCAAACCATGCTGCGATACAACATATACACCTTTAGTGACTTTGCGGCTTATTTTGAGCTGCTTTTGGTTAGATGCAGACCTCTGCTGCGGGCACGTACAGGCATCAAGATATGACACCACATAAGAGATCATGTGTACATCATATACTACATGTGCTTGTGCTCGTACAAGAGCAGCTGATCGGTGCCGAAGCCCAGGGCTGAGGAAGCATGCGGTGCTTCAGCATGGACCAGACAACTCACACTGCTGTGCTGGGGAACAGTGTGGATTGTCTGCTGTGACTGTATCCTAGGCTTCCCTTTCCAAACATATAGATGGGAGGGGGGGGGTATTGTCATTGCCCTAGTGGCAGGTAAAGGCCGGCGTACGCAGTGTGCAATTTTAGAAATGTGAATGTCATGGTATAGTTCGCTGTCCATGCGTTTTGGCTTCAAATGCACGTGAATCCAGTGGACTGTGTGCGTTCGGACGCCCACATGCTATTGTGCCATAGTACACTGTATGAGTGATCGGACCTTATTTTTCAATCAACACTGGGTAGAAATACTGCATTTTTCCACTACTTTGTTTGTTTTTCTTTCTCTTTGCTGTCTCTCTCTCTTCCATTCAGAGCAGCCCCCAGCAAATCTGCCCTCTCTCTCTCTCTTTGTCCGCCACACACACAGGCACACACACAGACACTAATATTACTACATTTATATGCCAGTGCCCCTCTTTGTAGCTGAATCAAACTTATTGGCCAAAATATGTGATATTTCTAATTCTTTTTTATTTGTATAGCTCCAATCATAATCACTGATTATCTCTAGGCGCTTCACAGTTTGAGGCTGAGACCCCAATTAAGTACCGGGTCTGAATCAGGTCTGCAGTCACACAGTGTAGGCCAGGGGTGGGCAAATCCAGGCCTCGAGGGCCGGCGTCCTGCATGTTTTCCAACTGTCTGTGCTCTACTGTTGATTCACCTGGATCAGGTGTGTTCCGTCAGTCAGACGCTGGGAGATACGGTGGGCGGGGCAGAGGCAGTTGGAAACCATGCAGGACGAGGCCTGGATTTACCCACCCCTGGTGCAGGCCTTAGGGGGTGAAGAAGTGTCAGCGTCTTACAGCAGAGGGATATCAGGTTAAGTTTGACAATGAAGTAATGATTGACTGTGACCATGAGCTCAAGGTGAAAGGACAAATATTCTGATTTCCTCATCAGGGAGGGTCAGTCCAGGGCTGGGAGCTGAGAGTTTGATTTTGCTTCATGCTTTGTGTCTTCTCTTCTCCCTTTGCTTCATATTTTCTTCACTTTCGTCCAGTTTCATGATTATTTTGTTCACTTTTCTTCATATTTTGGTGATGGTTTTTGTTGTTTTTCAATTTCTGTCCATTTTTTTCTGATTACTTAGTGTATCACTTTGTTAATTTTTTCCAATTTGCATCTTATTTTGTTGATTTTCAGGTAAGACACTGTGATGAAAAACCAGTAAAACTAAAAGAAATGTATCTGAAGATGAAACACCTGAAGTCGGTGTGATCCTGGTTCCAATGGCCCCTCGTAACACAGGTAGAACGTATTGATTAAGGCTTAAGCATCTCCATTAGCTTTAATTTTTTTTTTTCCCTTGGTTTCTGATATTTCAGTGGAAATGACACAAGAACACGTTGATTGCTGTGACACTTTGACACAGATAATCAACACACTGAAAAAACACACAGAACTGCTCAGTCCGAGTCAGACTCATGTTGATTTCCGGCAGTAACGTCTGTAGAACAAAGTTTATTATGAGCAAAAAAAAAAACAAATTTCAAAATGATTGTGATGTGCTCTTGAAACTGCAGCTTCACGTCAAAGAGTAAAAAAAAAATGACATTTAGAGAGAAAGTAGAGCTCAAACGAAACTAAATTATTGACGATTGTGTCAGAAGAACCACCGTCCTTGGTGATAAAACCAAAGGGCAGCGTTTACCTGCATGTTTTTTTTTTTTTTTTGTGTGTGGATCCATCAAAATGTGCTAACCTTTTTTTTTTTTTTTTTTGTTACAGCGGAGCAATTTTCTCCCAGATTATTTACATTCTTCACACTAAAAGATCATAATTAGAGATAATCTTGGGCCGCGTTGCCTTGCGAGGGAACGCTTCAGAGGGATTAATTATGCCTCATTGACTGAGGTTAATTGAATTGAATCCATTAACAAAATAAATGGAATGTACGAGGGGAGGAAGGCTGCACGGTGGCGTGAAAGTGGACCTGGATTCTGTCTGTGGCTTTGGATCACCGCCCTGCTTTTTATGCATGCGTGTGCTTCAAGGTAAACAAAAGAGAGGACACAGCAGGTTGTCAGCAGTCAAAAACTCACGCAGTAATTTGACTGCATAATTAAAACGTGCTGCTCGTGGAATTTAATAAAAGACCCAGAATGTGCCGAGGGTTAGAAAAGACGAGCCGCCGCATTAGTACGACACGTCACTCCTCTTGTAACGCTTCGTATTTTATTCTTCGGAGCATCATTTGAGGTCACACCTCATCCCCCAGAACATATTTTATGACTTTAACAAATCAGGTCGTTACAGACTGAAGAAGCTTTTAACCTCGTGGCAGGTGAAACTGCATGTGATCTGTCCATATTAGTGCAAGTAATGGTTTTGCCTGCGGCTCCGACAAACCAATAGAGACAATTTAGGGCTAGAAATGTGTCAAATAATAACACAAGACAAAGGAATTTGAGACAATTGATATGAAAGACTGACGTTAATTATGATTTAATACAAAAGTGTCGGCCAAGAAGAGGTTTAGTCCTTTAGGAGGGAAGATGGGTCAGACATTGACAAATGTGTGAGGGAATTATTGAAATATTTAGAATCAATGTTCCTCAAAAAACACCGGAAAAGATGAATGGACTCGTACCGATTTAGCGCCGTTCTACCCTGCGACACTCTGTATTCCAGCACACACATCCAGTGACCAGCCAATGTCTTGCTCAAGGACACTTTGACACATGGACATGAGGAGCCAGCTCAAACCGTCAACCTTCTGTTTCACGGACACCGGTTGAGGAGGAAATATGAGTTGGATATTTCATTGTCTATTGTGCAGAACAGGTTTAAAATAGTGTATTTATTGTATAAAAGACGACGGCTTAACCTTCTACCAGGAAAGGAACCGTTTTTTTAACACTGTATCTGACAATCAAGACAACGGGGGAAAATGAACAAAGTGCTTAAGGAGAATGAATAAAATAATGAGCAAAATAATCAAGAATATGAGTAGAAATAAAGAGAATACTCAAGAAAATTGACAAAAAGGAAGAAACATAAAAAATGAACCAAATAACTGAAAAATGAGGAAAAACTGACAAAATAGTCCCGAAAACGAGTCAAATTGAACAGAACACTCAAGAAAGTGAACAAAAATGATAAACAAAAGAACAAAACAAACAAAAATAAAGAACAAAATGACGACATGTACAAAATTACCAAGAAAAATTAAGAAAAACCGAAGAAAATAAGTGCCAAAATGAACTTAAAATGAGAACGACGGTCAAGTTTAACGTATTTTGTTAATTTCGATGTGTGATGATGCTCTAAATCAAAATGTAAATCTTCCGGTGTTTCAGTGAGTGCCTTATAAAGGGTTAAGCATGAGCCGGACTCGATGATCCCTCAGACAGCACTGGATCAAGAACAGCCATCCATCTAGAGCTGATAGAACCACGTGGACTCGGGGGTAACAGCCACAGCTACCAGTTCAAACTTACGGACGCACTCAAACGGACAAAACACTGAAACAATCATTTATGACAATATAAATACACAATAAAGGGGAAAAAGATCATTATTGTCATGAAAAAGTATGGCCACTAGTCATCAAGGAACACAATAGTACAAAAATATGACAAAATATCACTATTGTATTACTGTTTTAAATGAAATATATCCACACATCCAGTTCTCTTATTTTCTAGTACCGTAGTTATAATTCGGGAGGTGAAAATGACCTTGACATCTGACTGTCGGCCTCTGAAAATCGAACCTGTTCTTTCCAGAGTCAACATGAACATTTGTGTCAAATTTGAAGAAATTCTCTGAGCGAGACGTGTGAGGTCACAGGGACGATGTGGTGTTTGTCCTTGAGTTATGTGAAAGTTTGTACCAATTTTTCAAACATTCTGTCTAAGCCGGTAGGTGTCAAACTCGTGCCGTGGTGATTTCACTGATCAGCGACCCGTTAATTTGAGGGGGAGGAGCTGGTTGGAAAGAAAACCTGCAGGGTCTCGGCCCTGGAGTTTGTGTGATATCATGCTATAAGAATAATCAGATGTGAGGTCATTCCCTTTAACATGAACAAAGTCAGTGTTAAATGTCACTGAGTCCAAATGGAAATTTGTGCCAACATTTGTAATTTTCTGAGATGCAGTATATTCTGTTAAACATACAGTAAAACAGACGTGTTATTCTGAAACTGCAAATCCAGGCCAGTTGAGAACAATTTCTGTTTTCTGTCGTTACATTTTGTGAGGTCACAGTGATATTGACATTTTGGCCTCCAAAAGATTTTCACTCTAAAACCGGCTGCACATAGAGAAACACGACTCACCTCATTTGAACATAACTGGAAATCTGCTTGACATGCGGTGGTTCCCGACCCAGATTTTTCAGTCTTGACGACGTGCTGATTCAACATGTTGGTGCAACGGTCATGACTCCACTTCAGGACTTTTATAATGGTTGGGCATGTAGACAACAGGTGGCACAACGCAATCGGTGTTTACTGTCGATAGGTGGCGCCAGTTACCAGGCTGTGTGCGAGGCACATTCAATTGTGTGTCCCAGACGACCGGACTCATAGAGTCGAGTTGGGATCAGTCGTGATTCTCGATGTGTGGCCGGCTTAAGGAAAACATGTTCCATTCATCGGAGTAAAAAAACGTGAGGTCATAGCTGCCATGATCTTTGACCTTTCGGCACCACAATCTGTCTGTCCTTGAGCGAAGCAAACACTTTTGCGACGTTTTATTTAACGGTTCTTGACATATTTCAGAACCTGGTCAAGTTTAAAACAGATCACGCGTAGAAAGTGAAGAATCATCAGGTACCAAACTCAGTAAATACAGTCATGTTCAAAAAAACAACAGGTTCCATACTTCACTGTACTTGGAGCAACTGCAGTGATGAAATGAAACCACGTCCAACAATAAGTAGGTTTAAAAAAATATTCAAAAATAACATCATTAAAGGATATGGAATAATCAAACAGTGAATACTGTGAATTACAATGATTTGTGTTGTGCAGAACATCCTGATGTAACGCTGTGAAAGTCTCCACTTTGAGTGGCTGAGGTACATCTTGTTAAAATAGTTTGGACTAGACGAGTATCCCACTTGGTCTTACACCCTTTTTGAACTTCAAAGCTTCTGAACCGCATGCCCAAATGTTTCTCTTCTGTTTTAAATTTTTTGCTCGAGTTAAATAAATAAATGAAAAAGTGAAATGGTGCTATTAGACCTTTGACATTCGGCCACAAAAGTCCGTGCATGTCATTGTTGGACATGCAAAATGCGCAATTTTCTGTCAAACCACTATTAAGATACACCGATGTACAAAATGCAGGCTTGTTATTCTGAAACTGCAGTTCCACACCAGTGGAGTCCTTCTGCTGTTTATTTACTACCTGTGTTAATAAAATGCTATAAATATATCTAATTGCAGTTATATTAAAGTCACACCCGTGCGCTTAAATCATTGATGTTTGACACTAAAATGGATAGAATAGCTATGAAGGACCTGCAAAAATAAATTCACCTAATAGAGCTTTGGCAGCGAGTCATCTTTAATCATTTTTACAGTCAGCAGAGCCCTGTGTTTCACAATAGGATGCGTACGCCGCATGTTGGAATATACAGCAAGCGAGTGGGAGTTTTCAGGAATAATTTGCACCGTGTGATTGTGTGCTACGTGTTCCGTGAGATGTGTACATCGTGTGTGTGTGTGTGTGTGTGCGCAACAGGAACGTGAGCTCTGCAGGCGAGGAGGCGCGGAGGAGGATGAGGGAATGTGAAGGTCTGACAGACGCTCTGCTCTACGTCATCCAGACGGCCCTCGGGAGCAGCGAGATTGACAGCAAGGTGATGCTCGCACACACTGCTACACACGCACACACACAACACGTACACAAATGCACTGTCTGGAGATCGCTAACGTACTCGACGTGGTTGATTGCGCATTGTGCAGTGTATATTTTTAATTTACATACATTTACATGAGTTATATGTAAATGTATTTATCTGTGTCTTTGCAGACTGTAGGTACACTGTATATGCATATTAATTTGTATAAAGTTGTTTGCCTGTGGTTAGTATGTTAATGAAAAGGCTGCTGGGTCAGAAACAACACACTGTAAAAAAAAATCTTTTTCAGATTTGAAGGTCCAGTGTGTTGGATTTACAAAGACTTAAATGCAGAAAGGCAAAGTAACACAGTTTGTCAGGGTATAATCATGCAAGAAAAGAATTGTTGCGCTAAATTAGAAAGACAATGGCGAGAGCGAGTCATATCCATACGTATCCATGTAGCCGTGCCATTCGTCTGCAGCAGCTGGTAGCATTAATGTTCAAAAGCTAATCCCGTTAACAGCATAGTGCAGTCATGGTCCATCAAAACGACCAATGAGTACTGTACGTACCTCTGTTCACACCAAATTAAGTGTAAATCTTATTTTTTCCCTAACCTATGTCTGTGTCATACAACGTCAATTCCAAAAGATGTGAAATGAAAATAAAATGTGAATAAAAACAGAATGCAATCATTTGCAAACCTCATAACCACATATTTTATTCCCAGTAGAACATAAACAACATGTCACATGCTGAAACTGAGATGTGCTTCCATTTTAGGGAAAATATGGGCTTATTTTGAATTTGATGCCTAAAAGTTGTGGCACAATTTCAGAAAAAGGTCCCTCGGCATAAAAGTGTGAAGATTTTTGAAGATCCCTCTGACATTGAAATCATTGCACAGGCTCGGGGACGTCTGTAAACACAGGTCACATGATCCAGAGATGTCACCGTCTTCTCTGGTCCAAAGATCCAGCGCTGCCTGGATCAACCTTGTTTTGACCTTCCTCCTCAAATTCAAAACTAGCTAGTATTTTTATATACTGGGAATAAAATATGGGTTTATGCCATTTGCAAATCACTGCATCCCGTTTTTATCTACATTTAACACAGCATCCCAACTTTTTTGGAATCGGGCCGGTATGTCTGCGTTATGGTATCATCACATTTTCTCCCTCAAACACAGACTGAGTAAATAAAACCAACACTATGTCTTTTAATCTCCCCGTCCTGCACTACATCTCTCTTAGCTTCGCTCTGTTTCAAGGCATTTAAACAGACACAGTAAACCCACAATGTCCTTCATTTTTTTGTGCTTTATTTGTTCAAATGCAGCCATAAGTGTCACAGTTTAGTCTGAGTAATCTATCAATAAAGCAGGAATATGATATATAGCGCCTTTAACGTCCTTTACCATCATCTACTGTATAATCGGTGCCCCCATAATTAAACAACCTTCAATAGACAAAAAAATGGGGCTAATGAGGGCTTTTAAACGTTTTGTGGCAGACGCCATTATCCAGTTGGTTGCAATCTGCATCTTCACCAGTAGATGTCACTACATATTACCCATTGAACCGTCAACGTATGAAAAACAAATAAAGTATGACGTGGATATTTTCTGCAGTCGTTGCACATTCTGACATGAGCTAAAACACATCTTATTTTCCTAATTTAATATGTTACCGGTAAAGTCTGAGCTTTAAAGCATTTCTTTTTTCTGTTTTTTTTACCGTGTTCAGCCCGGATAGTCAGTGACACAGAAACGTGTGCATGCATGTGTGTTTCACGCGTGACCCTTTTTATCTGGGTCGTCCATGTGCGTCTGGATGCTGAGTGGATGCTCCTCACGAGGAGATGTGAAGTTTTTAATCCACAAAAATCCTCCACAGGATCAAAGTCAGTGACTGTTGACTGCACACTTACATCCAACAATGGGATTAGTGCGCAGGCATCTGTCTGTCGACGCTGTGCATGTCTGCCAGTGTGTGAGTGTTTAGATATATTTTGTCGCATCTGGAGTCCATGTGTCTGAGTGCGCGTCGACGTCTGATTTGCATACGTCTGCCTCTTATCTTCGCTGCTCTCCCTCCCTACCCTGATTCCATTTGTTCCATCAGACCGTGGAGAACTGTGTGTGCATCCTGAGGAACTTGTCCTACCGTCTGGCTGCAGAGACGGCTCACAGTCAGCAGGGGGGGTCGGAGGAGCTGGACGGTCTGCTGTGCGACACGGGTGGAAAGGACGGCGAGAGTTCCGGATGCTGGGGCAAGAAGAAGAAGAAGAAGAAGGGGCACGACCAGGTGAGTGCGGAGATCCCCTCGACTTCACCGGTTCGGTTTCATCCCGGTGCTACAGCTGTTCCACCTGGTACCGAGGGTTCACGAGCAACTCGCAGGGTAACACCCACGTGTCTTTACTGTCCAGGAACAATTCTCTACATATATAAGTACCTCATAACACCTTTGTGAATTTTCTGTTGCTCTGTCTCTGGTCTTGTGTTTTGTCTCTTCTCTGTCCACGAACCCCAACCAGTCGAGGCAGACAGCGGCCGACCCAGAGCCTGGTTCTGCTGGAGGGTCCCCCCTACCTAACACTGTTTCCGATGTTAACATCACATATACGCTATACAAATGAATACGATATAAAACTACTCTCCGAAACAGAAATGCGAACTATGCCGCTCCACTGTTTTATGGGGTGGGTACCACAGCCAAGCCCCTTTTACACCCACATCGAACCAGCACAGTTCTGGTTCCAAAAACTAGTTCTGAGCATTTACACCGAGAAAAACGTGGCTCAGAACCTGGAACCCTGGTTCCCAGCTGGAACAGTAGGTTCCCGAAGTGCGAACCGTGATGACCAGAGTGGGTGTGTACATGCACGCCCATGTAACACGTTGTAAACAGAGCAACATGGAGGAATCCACTGCAACTCACATGCAGTACCAGTCGCTGTGATGACAGAATGCCTGATGGTAACTCGCTCCCTGCGCCATCACGGTAACGTTTATGGCCACATACGGGAGTGCTGTTTACATCCGCCACTATGCAGCGCGCCGGGACCACCGCTGCTAATGACGCACCAGCGATTAGAATAATCAGTCTGAGAAGTGGAGTAAATGCAGGTCAGTTCACGAGATGAGACTAAAGTTTCACCGGGGTTCGTTTAGTGTAAAAGGGTTTCAGAGCTTCTGTGGGATGTCCAGTCCGGTCTCCAGGTTCAGGAAAAACGCAAACAGATACAGCTTCATTATGCAGATGGTTTTTTAATCAGGAAGACGTGTCTGAAACCCAAACTAGTATTTATTTGTTTGGTCTGACTCAGCTTTGGTGCAAAATGTTAGAAAAGTTGCTATAAGCCAGTTTTAAACCCACACGGATGCAGCAAATGAATGCAGAGGCTGTAACTCCTACTGTACGTGTGCAGTCTCATAACGACACACCGAGGCTGGAACAAAAATGAGCTGCCTCATTTGTGGAAATCTGATGTCAACACTGGAATATTAGCTGATACTTTAAAGAACTATAGAAGGAAAAAGTGACTGAAGTACCTGTCGTACATGCTGTAATGGAGTTTTTATTATAATTATAAGTAAAATACTGACTTGTATTTAAGAGAAATTATAAGCAGTAGTTTTAGAAAAGTGTGTATTTCTACTACCCAGCGTGTTTTGCAGCCCTGTTAGCTCACCGTCGGCGTTTGGAAACAAGATGAGAAGTCAGAGCAGAGCTGATCTGACAAACAAGAATATTTCCTCCTTACACCCGGTAACTTAAGCAAATATTTCTAGATACACATGCCCATTTAACATTATGCATAAATTCAGAAAGAAAACAAAAGTTAACCTGCAAGTTGCTCCTTAAAATGTAGAAAACATCACACTACACTAAAATTACAGCATTGATTGATGTTTTACTGCTGCATCTGCCAGAGACTGAAGGTCCAAGTTGAAGGATGATGTCGTCTCCTCAAGCTATGGGTCATGTCCCGCAGATGGGTAGTACTCAAGTACAGTACATTTACTCCTTTACATGCACCTGAGTAGTTTTTTTCAAATGCATGTACTTCTGCAAAACAGCAGCAGTTTTTTTTTTTTTTTTTTGCAGAATACGTTTTACTGCTACTCAGTTACTTGACATGAAGAAATGTACTTCTCTGTTACATTTGGCCACAGCTCAATGATTAAGAGTAAAAAAAAAAAAACAAAATAATCCATTAAAAATAAAACATATTAGCTAAATAGTCAAGAGCATTATCAAAATAAATTAACTAAGCAACAAAAGCTTAATTATTGATAAAGATAATTTAGAAGCTGAATAAAAATCCACAAAACAAGCAATGGAATTAGCTAAAATGATCAAGTTAATCAGGCTTGTGAACAAAAATAACCAACA
>JAQQAE010017866.1:0-11346 GCA_029823295.1 Pseudamia nigra
TTTACAATTCAAGGCCGAAATCTTATGACTATACAGAGAGTAAACCCAACAGAACCACCGAGAGCAAGCCAAGGGCAGAAGTGTTTTAGTTGAAGGTCCAGACAATGATGTTGGGAAATTAGCTCTTAGCGTATTGGTTTGTTGTGGTCCGTGGCACATGTTTGAACAGGTGGCACGCCAGTCCACACAGCATTACAACCTCACGGGTGCACGAGCTGATGTACTCACACATGGAGTTGAAAATAGTCCTAGTGGTCAGCAGCTATAGCTTATCTAATCACAGGATTGTCATGGCCAGCCTAGGGGTTACCGCATGTAACATATATTGTGTGTGAGACTTCACTTTAACTGCTCCCGAGGAGGACCAATGCTCACGCAAAGTGCAGTCCAGGCAGTAAATTTATTTACACAAAAAAAGTAAATTCAACTTCAGGCTGAGCTCAGCCAAGATAACAAACCAAAGACGCCTTTTCCCACACAGCTAAATTACCTAATGAGAACAAAATTGAAACTAAAATACAGGTTTCTTACCTGAACTTCCTAAACATAAACAGGAGAAAACATTGCACACCCCACTAGAACTGCTGAATGTGGAAAATTAAATATTTACAAGTACAGTGGTCTCTCGCTATATCACGCTTCACCTTCCACGGCCTCGCTGTTTCACAGATTTTTTAGAGCTATTTTCATGTACTTTTTATACAGCGTATGAACGTGCTTTGTGTTCTGTGTCCTGATTGGCTAAAAGAGAACCCACGCATTGTGTTCTGCGTCCTGATTGGCTAAGGCCATTGTCAGTCATCTCCTCCTTGTTGTGTCTCCTGTGCAGTGCAGAGTGCGTTCAGCTTCGCCAGACTTCGATCACTGGTGGTGTGACTCTGAAGCGCTGTGTGTTTGCGTGTTTTCTCTCCGACGGAGGCCCATGGTGTCGACAAAGGCCTTTGCTGGAGGGGGTCGCTGCGGCGGAGCGGCGCTGGCGGGTGGGGGGGTGCCAAAAACACAATCCAAAATCCAAAACTTTAAGTCATAAATCCAATCCAAGTCTAAACCAAATCACAGAATCCAAATCACCAAGCTCAGTCGAATTGAAAACGAAAAGAGGCAAGTCTGGCACTTCTTCTTCTTTGGTTTTGATTGGCGGCCGGCACCCAACTTAACAGGTGCATTACCACCACCTACTGGGCTGGAGTAAGTCTGGCACTTTCATCTGCTGCCGTCCTTTTAAACTATTGCGCCATCCTCTCAGCAACATCTACTTCCTGCAAAACACACAGGTGAAGTGTGCCCCCCTCAGGTAGGGAGGGAACGCTGCACAAAAATTACACAGCAATGGAAAAACACACATCAACGGGATGACTTCAACAGCGGGTACAGTTAAGAAAAGAAGAGACATATTAGCTCGACCACTGTGAGGTTGTAAGCCGAATTGACTGGCAGGTCGCCTGTTTAACCATTTATATGAGCCTGCCACAAACAAAATGCTGCTAGCTAGTTTCCCAACATCGTTGGTTGGACCTTTAAGTGTGTTTGGGTGCCTCTGGAACATTCCTATGGAGTTTTGCAACGGTGTGGGTGAGTTAGTATGTGCTTTAGAGAGTAAATGCCAGGAAGCGCACCAGAAAATCCCCTTCTGTCTATTTCATGAACAGATGCAACTTGCATATTTTGCCCTTAACAGAACAGATATTGATGACGGCCTTAATAGTCCAAGTAACAGATTATTAGACTTTGTGGTGATGATCTGATTCTCCATGTCGATGCAGAATTTTGCAAATACTAGTGCAACTGACTAATTTGTTCCATTTATTGTATGTCAAAGAAACTGCACCCTCACTTAGCCCATAGGAGTTTCTACACTGTGAGGAAAATAAGCTCTTTTCAATATATTATTGTTTTACTTTATCATATGTATTTGGTTGCTGAACCAACGTTTTATCATTTTTAAGTTTTGAGTGTTCTATCTATATTTGTGAAATGTTTTCAATTGTCATATTATGACCATAAAACAATTTAAAACCACAAATAACTATTACAATTACATACAACTGTCATTTCATGTTGTTGATAAAACCTCAAATTTCACTTTTTTCCCTTAATTTGGAATAAAATAGGGTAATAAGAGAATTTCCATCTTATTCCGTGGTTATTTTCATTCTGTCTTCATTCTGTACAAATATTTTACAACAACAACCATCTGGTCCCGTCAGCTTCCAGCCAGAACGAAACACCAGTTTTTAAACTGTGCAGAAATAATTATCTGGCATTTGTTGTCTAATTACCAATACAAATTACTGACAATAACATTTTTGACGTTCAAATCACAGAATATTTTATTAAAATAATCCAAAGCTGCACTGTCACCTTCAGTGGTTAAAGAAAAACAAACAAGCTTTTATGACTACTTTCCCAGTCGTTACCACTCCGGCTTCACAAACAACTGGAATTAGAAATGGTTTGGTTTGACACCTGCTGTTCTAATTGGTAAACATCTCTAGAGTGGGATCTGCTGGCAGGAAGGCCCTGAGCAGCCCTCGGATGCGGTTTTGTCGCCTGCTGCCGTCATAAAGAGCAGTCAGGCCGTTGAAAAAGCTGTGCTGCCTCATTGACGAAAGCTTGGAAACTACGCAAGGAAAAGTAAACACATCTGCCTTGACACAGGCACAGCCCATAATAACATGATGCACGATGCCCACAGCAGGCACTGACTATAACACGTATCATTGCTCATTTCTAAGACTCTGCCAGCTCATTCTACCTCCATTACTGTAATAGTCTGTGATGGAAATATCCACAGTATGACTTACAAAGTAAACATGGATCACTGTGTAAAATGCCCAGTAAACAGAAACAGGAGGTGATAATATGCAAAACATGCAAACTCTGAACTGAATTGGAAATGGCACAAAGACAACCCAATAAATATTGAAATTGAGAAATCTTGTTTTTTTTTTTTTTGAAAATTACATTTTGAATTTGATGCCAGCAACACAGAGTATTTCAAAAAAGTTGAACCAGGGTTATATTTACCATGCTGCTGCATCACCTCTTCTTTTAACAACCTTCTGTAAATATTTAAGAACTAAAGAAGCCAGTTGCTGTAATTTTGACAGTGTTGTGTTTGCCCACTCTTGTTCATGTAGAATTTTAATGGGGTCTGCTTTGACTTATTTTATGTTTCATATTGCACTAAACGAGGATTAAGGGGTAGAAAATGGATGGATGGATATTGCACTAAACATTTTCAGTGGGTGACAAGGACTGCTGCTGAGCACCATGGGCTCTTCCTCTGGAGCTACCGTATGTTGATGGAATATGTGCAGAATGGGGACTGGCATTGTCTTAATGAAAAAACAAGACATTTTCAGAAAAAAAAATGTAATACACTTGTCTGCCTATGTTGCTCCAAACCTGGATATATTCCTCAGCATTAATCTTGCCTTCACAAATGTGCCGGTTACCCATGCCATGTGCACTAATGCACCCCATACCATCACAGATGATGGCTTTTCAACTGAGCACAAAGCACAAGTTTGATGGTCCCCATACTTCCTTAGCCAGCAGCACACAGTGTCCATGATTTCCAAAAAGAATTTCAAATTTTGACTCGTACAGTACAGTTTTGCATCTTACCTGAGTCCATGTTAATGAGCTCAGGCCCAGAGAAGCATTTCTGAATCTGGTTCATGTGGGGTTTTCTCTTTGCATGGCAGAGGTTGAGCTGTTATTTGTGGATGCAGTGATGGGCTGAGTTCACAGACACTGGTTGTTGAGGTGTTTCAGAGCCCATGAAGTGATGTTCACTGCAGAATCATGTTTTTAATGCAGTGCTGTCAGAGTGCCCCATGATCACACTTATCCAATGTTATTGGTTTTCAGCCTTGTTCCTTAAGACCCACAGACATTTCTTAAGATTCTCTGGATCTTTTAATGATACAGTATTATGAAATGTAGGATATGAAATACACCAATTCATAGCAATTCATAGGTGAGAAATATTATCCTTAAATTGTCACAGTCTTTCAGAGAGTGTTGACCCCTCACCATCTTTGCATCGGAAACACTCGGCCTCTCTGAGATGTACTTTTTAAATCTAGTCATGTCACTAACCTTGTTTCAAGTTAGTTTAATTAACTGTGAGGTGTTCCACATGATGTGTTTTTTTTTACACATTTTATAATTTCACATTTTTAATTATTACTTTTAAAATTGTATTTTTGACTCATAATTAGTTTTTTTAAACATGTTGCTGGCATCAAATTCAAAATTGGCATACAATTTTCATAAAACAATTGCATTTTAAACATTTTCTGCCTTTTTGTAACAATTTTAGAATGGTTTTATTATTAATTACTTTTGTCTGTCATTAAATAGGAAACGACACGGAGAGTATAAATACAGTGCAGGGGCCATTTAGGTGTTGCATATTTCTTCTCTCCTTCTTGGAGTTGGAACAGAGCTGAGACACAAATGAGATTACTTGCACATTAAGGAAGAATAAATGGGTTCACCTTGTGGACCACATTCAATGTGCTGTGACAAAATCTTCTGCGAAAAGCACTCAAGTGTGTGCCAAAAATCAGCTGCTTTAGACAATGGAGCTGTACAGGATGTGGATGTGTGTTGTCTTGTTTCTTTACCTGCTGAGCTCACATCTGCATTTCACACCAGGAGTAAAAGATTAACCAATGGGTGACTCTTTTTTGGAAAATCAATCTGATTCTAGTAGAGCTGTACAATCGGACTGCAGATGTCATGACTGTTTCAGCCTTTTGTAATCCCAAAATGGCACAGGCGTCCAGATGTAAGGAGAACTAACTGTAGAAGTGAGAACAAATAAACACAAGGGTAATTTAATCTCATATTGTTCTGTCACTGATTATTTTGCTCACTTTGTTCATTTTTGTTGATCAACCTGTGATTTCCTTCTTAATTTTGTTCATTTTCTTCTTAATTCTTTTCATTTTTATTCATTTGGTTGATATTTTGCTGATACTTTTGCTAATTTAACTTCATTTTTTTATTATAGTTTGGCCAGTTTTGTTTGATTTGATCATTTTTATTTCTTAATTTTTGTTTATTTTGTTGTTGATTCTCCTTATTTTTATGCATTTATTTAATTATTTTACCATATTTTGATTATTTTGCTGACATTTAGTTGATTATTTTGTTAATTTTTGTATTATCAGTTGTGTTGATTTTGTAGGTCATTTTATTATTTATTTCTTCATTTCACTCATTTTGTAGTTAATTCTCTTTAATTCTGTTCATTTTGTTGTTGTTTTTTTCTATTTTGGCTCATGTTCTTGATATTTTGATAATCCGCTCAGTTGTGTTCATTTTGGGGTTTTTTTGTGCATTTTTGTTCATTCTTTTGATTTTAGTTCATTTTGCTGATTTTTTTTTTTTTTTTTTGGTTGATGAGTCCGATCACTTTTGTTTGTTTCTGAATCTTTTGATATATTTGTCCATTTTGGTGATTATGTTGGTCCTATTCTGTTCAAGCTGTCAATAATCTTGGCCTTTTTAGCTCAATTTTTTTTTTCATTTGTGTCCACATTTCTGATATTATTCTACAGGTACATGCAGAAGTGTATTAAAATTAAACAAGACCCTGTCTGATGATAGTGTGGATTTTGTGACACTGAGCAGACAACGGTATTGGACGTTTTACTGCTCTTCGTACAGGGACGTCAGACATCATTTGTTTGCAGAGATCCAACTGAAGGCCTTGTTTTACTGTCTGATGCTGATATTGTTTGTTAACGTTCAGAGTTTTTTGGAAAAGCAGAGATAAAGCACACTTTATCCAATATAACGGAGCATTTCTTATATGAATTTACTTCTTCTTTGGAGTTGGCAGCGCTTTCGTCTCTTTAGTGTGATTCATCATGGTCGTCCAGGTTAAAGTCTCCTACAAGCTCATATGGAAGGGTACATTTCTCATTTCCGGGGGGTGGGCGGGTGGTGCAACCTGCTCACACAGTATATGTTCACTGTTGTTCCTGTACTAGTACCTTGCAAAACGAGATGTTGCTGTATGTACATGTATGTACTTTGTGATCAGTGTTTATTCATTTTCTTGATCATTTTGTGCATTTCGTAATTGTTTTGTTCATTATGCATTCAGGTTCAGGCCCTTTTTCTAAATCACAGGAAAAACAATCAATATGTTTCGATTAAGTGTAAATATTCTACTTTTTCCTCCTTTATAGTAAACGGAATATGCAGTATATGTCATATTGGGTTTGGGGAGCACTGTTTCATCATTTTGTGATGATACATACCAAACAATTAGTTAATTGGTTGAAAAAAAAATCAAGCTAATTCATTAAAGTCATCTAGTCATGGTTTTCTTTCACACAAGCATAAATTATCATCTCATACGAAATAACATGACATACATCAATAATGTTACAAATCACATGCAAAGGTGTGCAATGGGCATCATTATGGTCTGCTGCTGAGTTTGTTGTTGTTTGCTTGTTTTTTCTGGATTTGCTTGTTTTTATTGTTCTTATTTTCATCTATTTATTTAGATTTATTTCATGTTACTTCTTTTTTTACACCAATCTTCCAATGGGACTGGAGATGGAAATTAGCCACCTGGCTATAATCTCGCATATTTACCTGTAAATGTTCATTAATATGAAGTGCCCCATTTGAAATAAATAATTAATTCTGTCGTGAAAATTCTGTTTGTTGTTGGTTAATTTTTGTTCAATATTTGGTCATTTTCTTGGTAATTGTGTTCATTTTTGCCCATTCCCTTCATTACAGTGGTACGTTTTTTCATTTTCTTCAATTTTTGCTGTTTTTGATTTTTAATTGTGCTTATTTTGTTAATTTCCTTACTCATGCTATCCTTTAGTGTAGATTTAATTATCACTTTAATACATAGAGATCCTTTGTTATGCAAAAAACATGTTCGTTTGTGATGAGTCTTTCTAGGTTTGGCCAATTTTTGTTCCTTCTTTTGCTCATGTTTTTTTTTTCATGTTATTTTGTTTCCTTACGCAGAAAAGGCACATTTAACCAATCAATAGCCAGTTCAAAAGTAATCTGTCATGCCCTCCAAAAAGCACTGACTTCACATCACACATCTACTGTTTCTCCACTTCGTTTTTCACACTGTTCCTACAGCCACTTTGCACCCAGGCTTGATCAAACCGGAATCCAGAGCAAACATGAGACAACTTTATGAGCGTTTTGAAGAACATTGACTTCGACCTGTCCAAATGATCAACGTGGCCACAGACTGCACCTCCTAACTTTTCCGACAGTAAAATAAAATTAAAAACCCCGATGCCATCCGTGCGCAAACATCTGCTCCCCACACCCCTGTGCACCTGTCCGACCTGGACTGCAGCACACGGCGCACGCACTTTACGCACCGTCTTTCGAGCGCAAATACGCGTCTGGAAGCGGGGAAAGTGAGACGGTGATCACCGGTAAGCGCTTTAAAAGGTTAAAGAGAGGAGGAGAGTAGCGGCGGGGAGGTTTACCTGCGCGTTTCGATGAGTCTTAAATGATCCTCATGGGCGTCCTCTCCTTCCACTGCGCGAACAACACAGAGCTGCCTCTCCTCTGCTGCAGATACACCTCTCTCTCTCTCTCTCTCTCGCTCTCTCTCTCTCTTTGATCAACCTCACCTCTCCTCTGGTCAAACAAAATAAGCAAAAACGAGCCAAAATTGGACACTGTAAACTGACATAACATAAGTGAATGGACCTATCATTGTATATTTTAAATTATGATATGTGAGTGAAATGAGGAAAATAAGTTACAAAAGACTCATATAATGTGTTCAACGTACATGTAATAATAACGTCAGATCCAGAAGCAAGCAAATGTAACATATAAAGCTCTGTTTACTTCATGATGTGCTCAAGATGTGCCTGATGCAAAATTTGTTGATTATTTTTGATCGTTTTTGCCTCTGATTTTGCTTACTTTTTCGATTTATGTTCAATTTTGTTATTTTCTTCACTTTATTGGTTGTTTTGTTGGGTTCAATTTTACTGGTTGTTTTCATTTTGTTATTTTTATACTCACTGTGTTGCTTATTTTGTTGATCTGTGCCCAATTTTGTTGGTCATTTTGTCCGTTTTCGTTAAGTTACCTAATTATTTTGTGAGTTTCTAATTATTTTGCTGGTTATTTTGCCGATTCAGGTTCAATTTTATTGGTTATTCTGTTCATTTTGTATCATTTTGTTTCTTATTTATTACTATTTATTGTGACTTTGATTTTTGTATATTCTTTTGGTTATCTAGTTTTTCTTACCTTCTTCATTCATAAGGGTTCTGGGAGGTGTAGTTCACCTAAAAAGGAATACAGTACCCAAAATCAGTGTTTTTTTGAAACTCATGATCTTGGCCCCTATGGGTAGGCAAGCATTGTGACTGTTATGCTTGAGTAAGTTGTGATAAGCCAAAGCCAACAGTCATTTTTTTTATTCTTGCCTATTTCTATATTAGACAGTATAAAACACCATAATAACCTTGAGACCATGCACAAAATTGCCTGCCAATATTCAGCTACTTATTTACCACAACTGTACCAAATCAGTTAATAATACAGTACCACAAAGCACATGGATTGTACAAAGGTTCAAGTAAGAATAACACCAGGTGAACTGCATTTTGCCATTCAGATACAAATTTTACCAATATTCCCCAGACACCCGAAACCTTCAATAGTAATATAGCCAACAGATAGAAACAAGATTATGTTTCGTTCATTAATTACTTTGCTCATTTTTGCTCCTTTCATGCATCTAGGGCTTAAAAATATAAGTAACTGTCATATACAGCTTGCTATCTGTTACATTTAGAGCAAAACAGAAGCCTTTAACAGTCAAGTGCATGTGCATTTGCAGTCAACTCTGTGATCAATGCATCATGGCTGCCCCCTGCTGGATGAAACAGGGAAACACCCCTTCACCTGCACTGTTTGGAGCAGGATTAACACCTCAGGCTAATGAAGGTGTCTGCTGAATCACAGAGGACTTATGGGTGTCATTGTTTATTGATTTTTTTTATCTAGTGAAAATAATACCTTCAGTACACATATATAGTAGTAATGGTCCAAAATCATTTTTTTTTCCCAGAAACTACACTCCCACTCAGTGTCCCTGAGTAATTACATGATGTAAAGATAATAACGTGTATAAAAATTAAGATTCCGCTTATTCATTTCAATTTAGTGTTGTGAAAGACAGCACATGCAGTAAAGTAAATACAGTATAAGTAAAGTGAGCAAAAGTTAACAAAAATAATCAGTGAAATTTACAAAAAAAAATGAGGAAAAGCATCCATGCAATAAATAAATATGAACAAAATCATCCACAAAAAAAGAAAATACCCACCATAACAATAAATACATCAAACAAAATAAGTTAAAAAATGGTAACTCTTCATTCTTATGTAGGTTTTTATCTTACATTTACATGTAGAATATTATTAACATATTATGGTCATATTATGTGCCTTACCAGATAGGCTGCAGCACTAATTTTATGTGCACTTTGTCATTTATTTTCATTCACTTGTTCATTTTGTTAATTTTCTTGATTATTTTTTGCATCTTATTTTTATCATTTTATTGATTAGTTTGTATTTTTTTTCCCTCATTTTGTTGCTTATGTATGCTCATTTTGGTTCCTTTATCAGTTTCTTGAGGATATTTTGTCCATTTTTGTTTCCCTTTTTTTGTTTTTTTGGTTCAAATTTCTGGACAATTTTTTTCTCATTTCCTTGATTATTGGGTTCATTTTGTGTATTTTCTAAGTATACTGTTTATTGTGTTCAATATCTTGATTATTTTGTTCAATTCTGTACATTGGCTTGATTGTATTCTTCTTTTTGTTGATTTTTTTTGAGTAGGTGAATTTTCAATAATTATCTTGATTGATTATTTATTTCTATTTATTTTCTTGATCAGTTTGTCCATGTTAGGTAATTTTCTTGATGACTTTGTGCATTTTTACTGATTATTTCGTTACTTTGTTCATTTTTACACAATTTGTTGATTGGATTTTTCATGCTTACTCATTTTTTGACTATTTTGTTTGTTTTTCCACATGTCCCTGTTTATTTGGAACCTTTTCCTGGTAAGATTGTTCATTTTGTTCCCTTCCTTGATTATATTGATAATTTTGAGCATTGGCTTGATTGTTTATATTCTTGTTTTTATTTAATTTATTTAATTTTTAAAAATTACTTCATTTTTATTTATTATCCTGATTATTTTGTTCTCTTTTTTTACACATTTTCTTTCTTCATGTTTACTCATTTTCTTGCTTACTTTGTTAATTTCTGTTTTTGTTAATTTCTCCAATTTTCTGATTATTTTGTACACGTTTACATTTTTTGATTATTTTGTTCATTTTTACACATTTTCTTGATTAATTTGTTGACTTTTACAAATTTTCTTGATAGTTTTTGTTCATTTTTGCTAATTTTCTTGGATATTTTGTTCATTTTCACACATTTTCTTGCGTATTTTCTTCATGTTTACTCAATTCTTCGTTATTTTCTTCATTTTTACATATTTTGTTGATCATTTTGTTCATGTTTATTCATTTTCTTGATTATTCTTTTCATTTTTAAACATTTCCTGAATTGCTTTGTTCATGTTCACACATTTCCTTGACTTTGGATAATTTTTACAGATTTTCTTGATTCTGTTGTTCATGCTTACATATTTTCTTGATTACTTTGCTACTTTTTTTACACGTTTTCTTAGTTGCTTTATTCGTTTTTACACATTTCCTTAATTATTTTGCCCATTTTTATGCAATTTCTTGATTATTTTGTTCATGTTTACTCATTACCTTAATTAGTTTGTTTATTAGTATTTTTTCTTTCATTATTTTGTTCATAATTACTTATTTTCTTGATTATTTTGTACCTCCCGATGTTCAGACAAAACTTATGTCCTTGGGTTCCAACACAGTTGACAGTCCTGACTCTGAGCTTGGAAAAAGTAAGAGCGACAATATCCAAATATATATATCCAAAAAAAAGTCACCACCTGGATTTAACTAAGCAAATACAGTAAGAGCATTTTCACACGCACAATGCGAAGGGAACTCAAGGGTTTGGGACTGAACAGCTGTGTAGCCTCAAGAAAACCACTAATCAGTGAGGCTAGCCGGAAAAAAGGCTTCAATTTGCTAGGGAGCATAAAGATTGGACTCTGTTACCCTGTTCCAGAGTGATGGCGCATCAGGGTAAGAAGACAGGCGGATGAAGTGATGCACCCATCATGCCTACTGTACAAGTCTGTGGGGGCAGTGCTATGATGTGGGGTTGGTGCAGTTGGTCAGGTCTAGGTTCAGCAACA
>JAQQAE010017867.1:0-11345 GCA_029823295.1 Pseudamia nigra
CTTAAGTTGTACCCTCCTTCTCGCTCAGTAAACATGACTTGCAAAGGTCTTGGCAGTAATTTTTTGTTTGCTTTATAAAGCATTTGAGCAGTTTTAAACCTCACCAAATCGTCCAGTTTGAGTATTTATCATCTGGATCCTGAAGGTTTTTGAAGGATTCTTCACCACTGTGAGATAGGACATTTGTCCTTGCAATGCCACAAATTACAACCAGAAAATTTTGCCAACAAACATACAGTAGGATAACACCATAATAGATTCTATTAAATGACAAAGTTTGATCCAGATATGGGCAATATTCTGGATATAGTGATCCAGAATGCGCATACTTACAGCGGAAAAACTGTGATTGTAAGGTAGCAAATAAAGCTATAGACATGAAACTGACACCAAATCGTAGTGGAAAGTCTGCTGATTCAGTCATGTGTCCATGGATTTGACCCATCTTCAACATTTACAGAGCTAGATCCAGAAGAAACTACCATTATGGAAATATTATTGTTGGTGAATAACTAATGATAAATATGTGATTGCAAATGCTAATGGTAGGTTTTCCTGGTCAGAGAATCCAATAATAAGGGTCAAATAAAATTAAGAATATTACTTTTGGGGGTAATAACAGTGTGGGGGAAATAAGCATAAGTTCAAATGATAATGTTAGGGTTTCATTATGAAGACAAACTGAGCTGACTTAGGAGACATCTGCTCTCTCTGAGTGCTTTCTTGTTAAAATGTGGGTAACATTTTTGATTAGGGGTCATGTATTAGTCATTATTAGTTGATTTGTTAAGAGTCTCCAAATAACACCAAAGGGAGTCTTCATAACTCAGATGCTCTCTATTCTGAAGTGACCTTCTTTCATACGTACCTATTACATCATTGACACTTATCAGCTCAAACATGTTTGCTAATCCTTACCCTAATAAAGGACTAGTACACTCCCGATACATTTTAACAGGGCATTTCAATTTCAATCACTAGATTTTATTTACAAACAGTAAGATATTTTTATTTCCAAATGAAAACAGAATTATTTTAGGAAATCAAGAATGACCAGGGTTGATATCATTAACCCCCAGAAGAACTGACCTTTTCATTTAGCCATGGCACAAACCATTACTCTTTCACTGAGTAATTGTCGAAGCAAGACCCAGTCTACCCCCCACACAGTCAATCACATGGCTGAAAGCTCACCGGCAGCAAAGCTCCACGAGGGCTCTTTACTGTAGCTCATTTCTGGCAGTTTCAAGTTTACCTGGGAATGCAGCTTAAGCTTTCATTCAGAATCGCAGCCACTTCACGCTGCCCAAACATGGTGATAACATTGGAGGCTACCAAGTAAGTGGTTCTACTGGAACTGACTGTCCCCTGGGAGGAATGGATTGATGAGGCCAACAAGTGCAAGAGGGCTAAACATGCAAGAAGCCCACAATCAGCCCATTAAAGTTGCGCACCAAAGCTCCGCACCAAACACTCAAACTCCTTGGAGTTAAAGGGCTGCTCCATTAAGAACATCCTGGAGATTGTGGAAAAGGTTTTACAGTGACTGTGGATTCATCGGGGCGATCCATGGAGCAATGGGCTACATGGACACAATTTAGGGACAGATCATCCACAGCTGGGCGAAGGGTATCTGGTCTAAAGGCCCAAAACACCCAAGTGGTGATTCTCATGTCTATTGGGGCTCTAGGCAAGAATTCATGGGGGCCCTCTACAACAGCCTTCATCTGCATTGAATAAAAAACAAAGAAAACTGCTGATATTAAAGTTTGTCAACCCTCTGTGGCCCCCTATTAGCCTGGGGACTCAAGCAGTTGCCTGGTTCACCTGGTGACCATTCATCACTGATGACCTGAAGGTAGATTCAAGGTATATTCAAGTACTAAGTGTGTGAACTGAACAATTGTCTGGTATTCATATCATGTAAAAAACAGAAGAAATAATGTTAGATCTGAAAATAAGAGTTGCTATCAAAGTGTGTCCAGCATCCAGAATTTTACTTGAGAAGCATGGGAAACATTTAGAAAAGAGTCACATTTTCAGAAGGGGGCTAATAATTTTGACCATAACTGTACATTCACTAATTAATGGCTGAAGGTGTAACCAAACATTCTGTATGACTTGTATTCCATTGTGGACACAGCACATTACATGTTTTGTGCAGTCAACTTTTTTTTATTTGAAACTATATAGCATTTGCTCAATATTGAGTCTGCAGCACATTCTAAGACATCAGCAAGAGCCAGGTTTTATGTACAAAGTGAATTACATGTAAAACCATTCAAATAAATAATGTGACATGAAACAGAAGACGTGAAAAAGTTATATTAAACCTGAGTTGTATTTTCAATGAAGTTGCATTTTAATATTTTTTAAATCTACTATACATAAAACATTTGAAACTGTTTATGTGAAAAGGTGATCTTAAACATGATTTGGTATAGACAAAGTGTACACAAAATTGAGGTTCAGACATTCAGGAGCAAATATGGACCATGGCTTGGCAAATTTGTACTAAATGTCTAAAAACCTAAAAACGTATTGAAATATTTAACAAAGGTGCTCTTTAAAGAAGGTTAGGAAGAAATTTGGATATTTCCCAAAGTAAATGCAGAATAAAATTTGAAGTTTCAAGAGAGCTGAATGCATAAGAACTTGCAATGCTCAGAGCACTCAGCATCACCACCCTCGATGGGACCAAATCATTTGTAAACATGACGTCTCATTCATGTATCATAGTCAGACCTGGAAAGACTCAAGAACACTGGAAAATCATCTGAATTGGGGTTGTATGATAGCGTCAATTGCCTTTTGTTTCTCTGTTGGATTTACATTATATAAAGCAGATGCTTGTGTAGTTTGATTTCCACAGATGAGTGAACACTTGTACTATAGATGTAAAGGAGGTTACATTTTCCTAAAATAAACACATATTTTTCACGATGTGTTTTGGAGTATCTTCCTGCAGAGACTCTGTCTACTGTCTTTAGTTTCTATTTTTCTCTTGTTTTGCTGTGCACAGGATGGACATCGAACTTGGGGCAGTGAGACTCTCCACCATCGTGCAGCATGTGCAAACAGAGCAATATAAACCCAAAGCGACTCCACTTTCGTTCCACACTAGACTGTGACTGTTGATGACAAATTTTAAATGGCAGTGTTTGTGGAGGTTCTTAATATCCTTCTGTAATTTTCTTGCAGGGACTCACTCTTGTGTGGCTGGAATTTTGGACATGGTCAAAAAATCAGCACAAAGTTTCTCCCAAAATAGTCACAGAGTCGTTGTGGGTATTTCAAACCTGACTCAAACCTTTCTCAATTTAGTTTCCAAGACTCTGAAAGTGCGAGAAATTTTAGACATCTTCGTGAAGGGTTGGTGGCTTATGAAACTAAATTGTGATTGAGACAAAAATGAGAATCAGACATTCTGAGAGTGAGACAGGCACAAATGGCCCTGGGGCAGCAGAATGGTTCCTTCTAGTAGCTGCAGCAGCCTGGCACCTTCCAGCAGCAAAGTGGTACCTTCCAGCAGCCATAGCAACCTGTTGTAAATAACAATTCAGTGTGATTTCAAGTGAAAATTGTCACTGATTTGCATATTTTCTGTCCAACTGGTCTCAAGTTGTCACAGCCCAGTGACATACTACAGTCGTTTTTCTGCAGGGTTCATAGTGTGGCACAGTTCTGTCTGAGACATAAAACTCATACACCCCTGTCAACTGCCTACTAGATCTGTTGACCAGACATTCAGAGACGCAGATCAAAAAGTGTGTGCTTCATTTATATTTGGCTCCAGGACATTCTAATGGAGCTATGCGTGGCAAGTTTATGTATGCATTGGAGCATAATCACTGTGAACAATCAGAAAATAACTTTAGATGTTACATAACTTACCTTAATACAAAAGTTGAGCCTATTTCCAGTTTTATGCAAAGAGTGTATAGTGTTGCCTCAACGAATCTGGAATGAGCGATTTTCACTGTCCTAAGAAAAACCATACATACAGTACAGTATGTTGATATATTTGCAAAATGATACTTTTGTAATACAGTCTATCAACCATACCTGTTCAAATACAGAAGTGGAGATGCTGGTAAGAGGATATTAAAAAGACATATAAAGAAATGTGAGACCAAACAAAAAGAATATGTTCATCTGTCTATAAATACACTATTTTAACTATGTGTCAGACTGCATTAATATGAGTATTATGTCTCAAATTAATGCAGGAACCATTTAAAAGAGAGGATTATTTTAATGAATAATTTTGTCTTGTTGACAAGTATTAGTTGGATTTTGTTACAGCTGTCATTACCTGATGTTCCGCCTCCGAAGATTAAAGCAAAAGCAAAGCATGGGTTCAGAAATTCTGTTTAAATTACTGGTCACAGTTTCAACAGTGGTAACTGTTGCTGTTTGTGCTCGGCCAGACAACTCTGTCTTTTGATTTCTAATAAATAATGACTAATGCGGCAGAAAACATAAAGGCAACCCTGGTGCACACGAGGGAATCACCGCTGTGTTTTGTGATCGAGGTTTTCATCCTGAATTATTACTTAAAAGACACTTCCCTGATGAAAATCTTATGAACTGTGTGGACTTCAAGAGCATGCGTTTAAATGAGCTTGATCATCAGAAGTATTTTCATGCTGGCAAAAATAAGGCCTGTGGATGTGAGACTTTGAAAAAAGGAGACTCATGCTGAGCGGAAACTCAAGTTCCTGCAGCAAGAATAACATTTGGAACATTTGGTCGGATACAAAGATCCACCAGCACATCACACTTCATTCACACATTGGAGCATACAGTATATTCTATGTCTATTCACACATGCATAGTACCTTCCTGTGAAGTCACTCCCACTGTGTTGGGATATTTTTTGAAATGACTTCAAAAGCACAAAAAAGGCTTCACAGCTGGATTTGATTTAACATCTACATTTTTAACTGTAAGTACAGTGCTGTGATTTCTTTTTCGTTTTTTTTTTTTAAATTTATTAAGGGAAAAAAGCAATCCAAACGTCCCTAGTTCCATGTGAATAAGAATTTGGCCCCAAAACTTTATATCTGTTTGTGCCCCCTTTAATAGCAACAACAATGGCACTTTTTCGATAACTGTTAATGAGTCTGTCTCATCGCTGTGGAAGAAATTTGGCCCACTGCTTTTTTAGAGAATTGTGTTAAGGTCCAGTCAAAGATATTGGGAACTTATCTCTTAGCTCCTGGTTTGCTGTGGTCCACGGCACGTTTGGACGGGTGATATGCCAGTAAACACAGCTTACAATCTCATAGGTGCACAAGCTCAAGTACTCACAGAGATAAAAATAGACATAGTGGTAATTAGCAACTGTATTTTTTCTAACCACAGGATGAGTGAGGAGAGACAGCCTGCATTTCAGATTCCTTCAACATTTGGTACAGGTAAGAAAAGAACGGACATACTAGCTTGACAAATGTGAGGTTGGAAGCCATGTTGACTGGCAGGTCACCTGTTTAATCATGTACAGTATATTGGTCCGCCACCAATGAAAGGCTGCTAACATGCAGCCACATTTAGGGGTTTTTGAGTGTGAATGGCCTGATGAAGGTCATGCAACGTACATCTCTATCAGATTGAAGTCCAGACTTTGACGAGGCCACTCAAAAAGCTTGATTTATGTATTTATTTTAAGCCATTCAGTGGTACACTGATCTTTGTTTTGCTGCCATTCAGTCACACATTCTCTTTCAGGATTTTCTGGGATAGAGTAGAATTCATGGTTGAATCAATTATGGTATGTCCTCCAGGTTCTGAAGCAGCAAAGCAGCCTCAATGTTTGACGGTTGGTCTTATGTTCTCATTATGAAATTCTGCATTAATTTTACCCCACATGTAGCGGGTCATGATAGTCCACTGTTTTTACATCAGTCCACAAAATATTTTCCCAAAAGTCTTAAATAACAGTAAAATGTAGTGAATATATTCATGATATGGAATTTATTACAGCCTCACATTTTATGCTTCAGCAGTTTAATCCTCCTACAGGGAGTATGTCACCATTATACTGTCTCACTAACAACATACCCAGAACCAGGCAAATATTATATATACAATGCAAATTATTTTTTACTTTGAGACATCAGAAAAAAGCTTGAGATATTTGTGTTGCAATTTGATGATCTTTTTTATTTTCTTTTACTTTTTACTACTAATTTTATTTATTTTTGTTTAATTTTGTCTCTAATTTTGTTCATTTTTTGTTTTTGTTGCTTATTTTGTTAATTTTTATTAAATTATGTTGCTTACTTTGTTGATTTTTGCTTTTTTGTTTATTTTTATTCATGCTTGTTCAATTATTTTCTTATTTGGTACAGTATATTTCTATTTTGTTGTTGCTTAATTTGTTCATTTTTGTTCAATTCTCTTGCTTATTCTGTTGTTTTTTTTATTTTTACAGCTTATTTTATTAATTCATATAAACATATTTTATTATTTTGTTCATTTTTTGCTGATTTTGTTGCTTGTTTTATTGATTTTATTTCGTTCTGGCTTCCGTGTCAATCTTTTTTACTTGATTGTTTTGTTAAATGTTGTGCTTTTTTAAGATGCATTTGGTTGTTTAATTATTTTTTTCTTTGTTCAATTTAGTTGATTATTTTGTTCCGGTTTGCCAATTTTGTTGCCATGTTGACAAAGCAGGTAGCACTATAATGGCATATATAACAAGAATATTTATCATGTTTATCATCGCAAGTGTAGCTAACAGTAACCAGTATTCTGTAAAACAACTGGTCTCGGATTTTCGTTTTTTTTTTTTTTTTTTGGACAAACACTACTCGAGTACATGTAACAGGGTAAAAGTACTTGAATATTACCCACCTCTGGTTCCATCTGTGAACTAGTGAAGGTGAATCTCAGATAATGCAGACCCTGCCCGCCCCTCACATCTATAGATGTCATCATTAAAGTGACAGATCCAGAACCATGCAAATGCAAAAGTACATGCTATTAAGCTCCGTGTACTTCCAATAAGAAAAAAAAGATGTGTTAATTATTTTGTTCATTTGTGCATTTATTTGATTTTTTGTTGCTTTGATTGTTCATTTTTAAACTACTTGACAATGTGGTTGATTTTTATTGATTTTGTTGTGTTCCAATGTTTTGGGCTGACAAATTAACAGGCCATGGTCTAAGTGTTGTTCATCATTGTTTGGAGCCAAACACAGCCAGTGTAAAAACAAAGATGGTGTAAAAATGACTCCTACTCATTGAGGTGTGGAGCCAAATGTGACTGAGTAGAAATGTAGGTCCGGAGTCAAAAATATTCTGCAGAACAATTACTCTCAGCAGTACTTTTTAAAAATTGTATGTACATGCAACACATTGTTTAAATTCCATAAAGAATTAACTTGTGCATTATGTCATTCTTAATGTGCTTTAAACCTCAAGTTGTCTTGTGCAGAGGAATTGTGGGTACAATTGCCTTATTAGCAGAGGATGGTACAGTAAACAGAAATGTAACACCACAAATAACACCCAGAAAATTTAGCCAAAAAACACAGGATAACACTATATTAGATTCTATCAAACCACAACGTTTGATCCAGATATGGACAATATTTTGGATATAATGATTCAAAATGCTTATACTTACAGGGGTTGAGGAAAAGTAGCTACTGTAAGGTAACAAATACAGCTACAGACATGCAACCTACCATTAGCACCTGCAAATGCTAATGGTAATGGTTTGTTTTCAGGGTCAAAGAGTCCAATAATGAGGGTCAAATCAATTTAAGAATATTACTTTTAGGTGCAATAACATTATGGGGGAAATGAGCGTAGGCTAAAATGATAATGGTAGGTTTTCACTATGAAGACAAACTGAGCTGCCTTGGTGGAGGTGTGTGTTAGCTGTCTAGTTCCATACATGTGCGGATGTCTTCAGAATCAAATGACCATGTTAAAAATGATAAAGAAAAAAACCTTGAAGATGAAGTTGTGCCCTGCATGTATATACAGTATGTCTAAATCGTGCATATCGATGTATCACCTACGTCAGACGTCAGCAGCTTTACAATCTAAAGAGCCACTTTTGGACAGAAAGAAACAAAAAAGAAGCAAAACAATATTTGAACCTTTAATGAACCTCATGAACTTTGACTCATGGTTTACTTGGCAACATGTTAACACCAGCCTGTTATTATTTTATTCTTGTTCTGTTCATTTTTAAAATTAATTTGATAATTTTCTTAATTTTATTCAATTGTTTAATTTCCTTGATTATTTGCTAATTTTTGTTCAATTCATTGATTATTTTGTTCATGTTGCAGATTTTTTTATTATTTTAAAAAAATCATTCATTTTTGTTAATTTCCCTGATCATTTTGGTGGGTTTGTATGGATGGGTTCATTCATTGTTTTTGTTTATTTCTGTTCATTTTTGAAAAATATTTTTAATCCATTTTCATTCAGTATATTATTTTAGACATTTTTATGATTTGTTGGTTCATTTCCCTGATTATTTTACTCAGGTTTGTCTTGACCTTGTAAGATTTCTGATTTATTTTATAATTTTTCTTATTATTCATCATCATTTGTGTTCATTTTCTTCTTATTATTTTGTTCATTTTTGATCTTTTTTGTTCAGTTAATTTTTATGCATTGTGTACATCTAATGCTTATTTTGTTCATTTTGATTCATGATAATATGTTACTTCCATCAAAAAGCCATAGGAGCCACTGGGGAACAGCTAAAGAGCCACATGTGTGTCTGGAAACACAGGTTGCAGATCCCTAAGGGAAGCCAATGAAACAAATGAGACAAAACAAGTAAACTTATCAATTTACTTAGAGTGAGAAATGATCCAGAATGTAAACAAAATAAAAGAAAATCTTACATGACTTATATTTTTCAGTAATAAAGTTCTTCCACATTATGTGTAAGGTTGGGTCAGATCATTCCGCTACCTCTGCTTTAACTTTTCCTGGTGCCTTTGGTTGTTTTACTGCCTGAGTCATTTCCTGTTGAGCTTCGTTTCACAGATGGATACCGCGGCATTTTCCTGGTACAATTTGTAGTATAGTAGAATTAAGAATCCTTATCACAGCTGAACGGTTAATAATAACAATATATAATGGACAAAATGGACAAAAATGGACAAAAATAAAAAATGAACATGAGGAAAAGGAACAAAAATATGTCAAATAAAGAAAACAAGGTAGAAAATGAACAAAGATTGAAAGTAACGATATAATGAAGAAAATTACTGTTGTCAAACATCATATGCATCTGTTTATTTTCCTTTTTTGTTTGTTTTCTTGAGTGTCTTGTTAATTTCTGTTCATTTATCTTTTTTTCCCTGATTTTTATACTCATTTCTCGTCTTTTTTTGTTGATATGTTGTTCATTTTTGCTCTTTCACTTAACTATTTTAATCATTTTTAGGATAATTTGTTTATTATGTTGTTCAATTCTCTTGAATTTTGTAATTTTTTTCTTGATTATTTCATTCATCATTGTTCATTGTTTGGTTCTGCTTTTTCACTGTGCTGATTGTTTTTCATTTTCTTGATTATATCATTCATTTTTGTTCATGTTGTTTATTATTTTGTTTATTATAGTTTTTCCCGACTCTCAGTCCTTCACGGATGGAATTTTTAAAATGTGTTTTAGGTGTGTTATGATTGTTTTTACTATGTAGTGAATTGAGATTTATTTTTTCAAATCTAAAGCGTGGTAGAAACAAAATACATTATTATTATTATTATTATTAACCATATGGAGCTCTGACAGTTACACCTGCAGTTTTTCATTGGTTAAAAAAGAATTCTATATATCCTAATGTGTTTGCTGTGTTTAGAATATTTTCATTGCTTTTTCTCGCCATCATACAATCTTGTCCCAACAGGAACTGAAGCCTTGAAGTGTCCTTGAAACAGACCAATACCCTGAATAAAAGAAAGACAGGTAGGCTGTTCAACCCTGATAAGAGGAGTTTTTTTCTACACATATTAAAACATGCAGTTGTCCAAGATGACTATCCACATCACACAAAAATATTATAAGACATGAAACAGAATGTTGGTGTGTGTTTTCCATCAAAATGCTATATTTCTCCATTTTTATGTGTTTTGCAATACGTGAAACAGGAGGTGCAGGGTTCCATGGTTTAATAAAGTCAGAATGAGGTATGGCTTTATTCAACAGTTAATTCTGAAATGGAATACGGAGCTTAATCCCAGATCAAGCATATGTTGAATGGCTTGGACGTTGACTTTTGTGATTGCACTGTTATGTTAAATATATGTTGATTATGTTTTTTCCTGTCATAATTTTTGTGTGACTTTTTTGACATTTTTGTGGTGCTGTAAAAGAGCTTCTGTGATATACAAGAATTTCAGACATGATCTGACAACAAAGTCTTATCTTATTTTACAGTAAATGACTCAGTATACTTCAATATAACTGTTAAATATAATTGTTTCATTTGGCTATATTTATTTAGTTATAGGACTTGGATGAACATTTGACCAGGCTTTAGATCATATTTGCGCAGAAAAAAAGAAAGTAATCTAAGGGGTTCACAAAGTTTCGCGCACCGCCAGCAGACATTCAGGGCAGTGATGAATCCTGGCTGGTTCCAAAGTGATCTGTCATCATTTCAAATGGAGTGTAAAGAGGCACCTTGGGTGCACATAGTCATAATACAAAGTGTGTCACCAGCCATTGCTTTTCATTTGACAGAAGTGTAAGGCCCCACTGACATTAGCTGGACACACACCTTGACAGTGTTCATCAGGCAAAAAGAGGATGTTCAGTCTCTTTCAAAACAGAGAGTGGTTTCATTCATTAAATCAATGTCCAATCAAGTATGTGTATACGTTTAACATGCACATTAAACCTTATCTTGTCTGTAGTATACAGCATGGCCTTTCACACACAAATGCATATCTTTTTTGACTCTTAAACACAACATTCTGCATTCTTGTCCTAGGTGTTAATTCATCACTGTGTGTCTTTTCTGCATAGGCTTTTCACCAGTGACACTTTTATGACAGAGTGGCAAACAGAAGAGAGCTCTTCTTAAATCTCCACCAGAGCCCACTTGAAGGCCTTCATGGGACTCCAAAGTCAGCTAGAAGGTTCTTGGACCAAAACTGAGCTTGTTGACCATCAGACTAGATGCTATGTTTAGCTCAGAATAATCTTGATCTAGGATTGGGTGAAATCTCCAGTGTGCAGATGTGCACGGTGTCTCTACTAAATAATAACTTAAAGAATGAATGCTTATAGATAGATAGATAGATAGATAGATATACTTTATTGATCCCACAAAAAGGGGAAATTCACATACGGCAGCAAACTG
>JAQQAE010017868.1:0-11345 GCA_029823295.1 Pseudamia nigra
AGAAGCTTCCCGGATGGGTGGTGAAATGTTTTCAACCAAATTTCCAGTCCAGTCGATGGAAGAAAAAACCACACGCCTTGGATGAAAAAGACCTAGTTTGACTCCTCAGAAGGTATTTAGGACAGAAATAAACAGCCTAGTGTCAGCCTCCTGCTGTGTGGAGTCAAGAGCAGGAACATCCATAACAGACCCTTCTGTGAATACCATGCCATTCAATGTTGATTTTCGGCCTTGTCACTTACTTTCAAAAATTTCTCCAGATTCTCTGAATCTTTTGATGATATTATGGACTGTAGATGGTGAACTCAATAAATTCCTTGTAATTGTATGTTGAGAAACATTGTTCTTAAATTGTTGGACTATTTCCTCACAGTTATTCACAAAGTGGTAAACATCACCCTATCCTTGCTTTTGAATGACTGAGCCTTTTGAGGATGTTTCTTTCATACCCAATCATAACACTCACCTGTTTCCAATGAACCTGTTCACCTGTGGAATGTTCCAAAAAGATGTTTTTTGAGCATTCCTCATCTTCTCCAGCCTTTTGTTGCCCCTGTCCCAGCTGTTCTGGAATATGTTGCAGGCATCAAATTCAAAATGAGTGAATATTTGACAAAAAAAAAAACAGTTTATCAGTTTAAACATTAAATATCTTGTCTTTGTAGTGTATTCAATTTGCAAATTATGTAATCATTGTATTACATGTATTCTGTTTTTCTTTACATTTTACACAATGTCCCAACTTCATTGGAATTGGGGGTAGTCCATGTATATTTTTAATCCCAATGTTGTTTTCTAGTTCTGGCTAAGAGGATGATTACTTTGTGTTTAACTCTTTTTATTTTTGTGTTGTATCTACTGATGGCCAATTGCAATATATAGTTAATAACAAAGAGACTATGATTTGCACAAATAATGCCAGGGTATTAATTTAACGGTGACAGCTTAACATTTCAACTCCCAGATAAGACAGACTCAGTTTGAGACAAGTTGAGACAACACAGAATACCTTTAATTTAAGTATAGTGTGAAACTGTGGCGGCCATTTGCAATTTTCCCTTCCTGTGGCTTTCCAGCAACTTTCCAGTAGCTAGTTGACTGGGTTTTCCACCCAGGTTGTGATTCTTGAAGGTCCTAGATCTCATTTACACAAACTTTCTTAGCATTCCATGTCTGTAAAACCCCTTTGTCCCTTAGGGATTTTGTGCATCTATGAGGGTTTACATATATTATAAGGCACAGTCAATCAAAACAGTAAAGCACAATGCAAACACACATTATGCCTCTATTTAACTGCAGTGATTTCCTTATCTAATATTGGTTCTGTTCTTGCATTGTAAATTTATAGAACAGCACATACACACACTGTATTTGATTTGGATACTTAGGGCCAGAATGCACAGCTAATCTTCATTTAATCACCGTTAATATGTCCTGTTTATATTTACAATTTAACATAAGCTTTGAGCATGTTTGGCAGCATTTTCTGTCAGTTTGCTGCAGTCTTTGTTTTGGTGTATTAATCTGACTCTGTGGTATACTTCTATGCTGTGAGAATTGATGACAAGTATTACCATATGAGGAGTGCTGCTGCTAAGGTTCATGTGTCAGTGTTTTGGCTTCATGTTGTGTTTCCGTGTAAATATGTACATGCGTATGAGAGATAAAGCATTTGGCTGTGTGTGTGTGTGTGTGTGTGGGGGTGTGTGTGTGTGTGTGTGTGTGTGTGTAATGGTTGGCGCAAACAGCAACGTCTGGACTGTGGACTCCCAGAGAGATGATGGTGGAAGTATGTGTTTAGTCACTTAACGTAACTGCTCATTTGTGGCTCACACTAGCTCTGTCCCTACTTGTTATCCTGAGTGTGCATTTCTGCATGTGTGTGTAGAAGTGTGACATTGTACCGTATGTGTATTACATTTAATGACAGAGTAAGGAGGAGTAAAGTGGGAAGGAATAAAGAAGTGAGAGGTGTGTTGTCTTTTTGCAGATACTGTTACAGTGAAGGTAGGATAAAGTAAAGCAACAGAGCATGTGCGTTGAGTGTGTGTCAGACAGGCTTCTTAAAGGAAAACAGCTATTTAATGAAATCAAGTGTTTTCTAAGGCTCTTCAGACAACATGTGCTGTAATGTGGTGTTTTCTGAGGCTGGCTAGATTATTTGGAAATGAACAGACAGACTAAGAACTATTAAGGCCATTTCTCTTACAGTGTATCCAACTCAGTGACACAACATGGATAATGTGTATGCGGTCAGTTCAGAGTAACTCAAACTCATTGTTGATCTGTGAAACACCATTAGTCCTAGATGTCAAGACCTTTTCTGCTTTAAAACTATTGTGAATTTAGTTAATGTGAGGTACTGTCTCTAAGAAATAAATGTGATTCAGTTCATCACCCTCATAAGCAATGAGCTGTGCCTCATTGCGTGTGTGTGTGTGTGTGTGTGTGTGTGTGTGTGTGTGTGTGGGGGTGTGTGTGTGCGTGTGTGAGGGAGATGAATTTAACATGGGAAGCCTGACAACCAAGTCTGACACCAAATAAATATAGCAGAGGTGTGTAGACTGAGCAGTGAGAGAGACACACACTGGGAGAGACACAGTTGCATTTTAAACAACCTGTGCTGAAGTAAGCTTCATAATAATGCTGTAATTATGCTTTTATTTTGCATTTCTGTACAGAATTTTACTACATAAATTCACTGGTTCAGCACTTGAAAAAGAAGCTATAATAACTGTCTTAGCTTCAACTCTAGATCTTGACTTTGAAATAAATCTTGGTTGGAAAAGCTGTTTTGCATACAGTGGGTCTTGTGGTATTGCAGAAAACTGATGCTGCCTTATATTCTCTGCACTGAACTGAACCACATTCAGCAGTCTTGACAGCAACGATGCATTGAGCCAAATTAGCATTCAAAATGATCATTCTCTTGACTGTAGTAGAAATACCCATAACAATAAGTGCTTGAATAAGAGTTTAAAAAGTATCTTATAAAAACTACTAGTTATGAGTAACTTGTAAGGTATCATTAATTTATTATAGTCTAATATACCATGGTTTGCTTATTTGAGCTTTTTTATATAGCTGATTATTTTGATAACTTTGTTCATTTTAAATATTTTGTTTATTATTTTGCTCTTTTGTTGCTTACTTTGTTGATATTTTTTCATTTCTTTCACTAATTTTGTTGATATCTTACTGCTTATGTAGCTAATTTTGTTCATTTTGTTGATATTTTATAGATTATTGATATGTTAGACTTCTGGCTGTGTTATGAACAAAGGAGGCTAAGACGGTGATCCTCCGTTGATTCATCTTTATTGTGCAGCGCTGGGAGAAGCAAACATTTCTCTCCAATCACCCTGCCTTTACTTATATTTATACAGTACATGTACTGCATCCACACATGAAACTCATGTTCAAGCTTCCTATACTTATTCTTTTTTGTTTCTTTTTACACCTGGACCACATTGCCACATGCCTGGAGCTCTAACCATAGCTTTCTTTTATATGTCACTCTTAACCTCCACTCATGTATACATTTGTTCCGCCATCAACAACTCTATATTATTTTACATTCTATTCTCAAAATTGCATAGTCTCTCTTCTCACGCTAGTACATAATATGAACCTTATTTTGCTCCTTTTGCTGACTTTGTTGATATTCTGTATGCCAAAAAATGAATCTTACTCATTGAGCTAGAGTAGGAGTAAATTTTTCCATCACAAATGTAACTGAGTAAAAATTCTCTACTTAGAACAACTACTCTTAGAAATACATATTTGTTTAAAAAAAAACTATGTAAGTACATGTAACAGAGTAAATGACCTTGAGTACCACCCACCTCTGAGTATCTGGTAACATATTTTACTATTATAAAATTCAGCTCTTGCAGTTTGAATATTGTACTTGGGTTTACAAATGTGATAATGTTTCAATTAATCGCCCTATTCAAAAAATTAAAACAGTTACAAGCAATGCCCCATTAACTTTTATTAACTGTTTTCTTCTGTGTTTTTTGTGAAGACGTTCACTTGCAATGTGGGTTTATTCCACTGACCTACACTTGTATTGTTTTCCTCGGCAGAATCATATCCACATCCTCACGCAACTCCTGACGTACACAGTACATCTCACACGTAAACACACATGAACACCACAGAGACACATTCATATATTGTACATACGGTACACATGGGCCCAGCTATGCAGAGTAAAGAGGGAAAAGAGGAGGTCAAAGACCCTAGAACAGATGTGCTGAACATTCAAATGTGTTCTGTGCAGCTGCAGGAGTTCAGTATAATGTGTTCCTTCAGCATAACTAGGCATGTTGTTGCTACTATGGTTATTAGAAGTGTTTAGACCCTAGAACAGTTTTAGTACAGTATAAGCAGAGGATTAGGGTTGCAACAATAACCTAAATAAATTATATATATATATACACACACACACACACACACACACACACACACACACACACACACACACATATAATGTGCATACAATGGCATTATTTAAAACCAAATCTATAGAATGGAGTAAGCCTGTCTGAATAGATGAGTTTTGAGTTGGGATTTGAAGGTGGTGACAGAATCTGAGTTTCTGATGTGTTGTGGGAGAGCATTCCAGAGGTGGGGGCTGAGCAGCTGAAAGCTCTGGACCCCATAGTGGTCAAACAAGCAGGTGTAAGGGTGAATTGGATGGCAGAAGATGACCTAAGAGTAGGGGTGAGAGTGTTTGTGTGGAGGAAGTTAGTGAGGTACTGCAGAGCGAGGTTGTTGATGGATTCGAAGGTGAGAAGCAGGATCTTGTATGTAATACGGAATTTGACAGGAAGCTAGTGGAGCTGCTGGTAATGATGCAGGATACAGAATTTTGGCCAGTTGCAGTTTATGGATGGATTTGTCGGGTACACCAAATAAAAAGGAGATGCTGTAATCAAGACGGGATGTGACCAGACTGTGGTCTAGCATTGCAGTCCTGTTAGGTGAGAGGGGTGGACAGCGACAGGAGATGTTGTGCAGGTGAAAATAGGCTGAATGAGTGACATTGTTTATGTGGGTCTGGAATGAAAGAGTGTTATCGAGGATGACAACCAGACTCTTAACCCGGGGGGAGGGGAAACTGAGGAGTTGTCAATTTGAATGGAAAAGATGTTAATTTGGATTTGGTGCCAATGAGAAGAATTTTAGTTTTGTTACTATTGAGTTTGAAGTTGATGGAGAACGAGGATCTGATTTCCTGTAGACAGTCAGAGAGGGGTGTTTATATTTAATCTTTAGTTCTTACTCGCAGCTGCTGACCCAAAAGTGGTTTGCAGACTTGTTCTTCCTTCTGGGTGGGTCACGAATTATGTGGAGGAAAAAGTGACATTCAGCTTCTGTTGCCACGGTAATGAATTTCTTATTATTTTTGAATGAATTATTATTCTGTGTTTTGAATTTCAATGCAGCAATTAAGCTTGTTCTAATCCACTCAAATAATATATGTTTAGTTTAAAAAAAAATGCATTTTCTTGATTTAAATTTAATAAAGGTGGGTATCAACACTATGACCGGTGGAAAATGCGGGTCACAAGGAGAGACCAGTTGAGAACCACTGATCTATACAGTGGGGAAAATGTTCCCCAAAGCCCACAATGACACCCTTAAATGTCTTTTTCGGTCTGCATCCCAAAATTCTCAGTTTTCTGTCACAGAGGAAGAAAAAAAAACAGGAACTAATTACATTTAAACACCTAAAATCAGAGGAAAACTATGCATATGATTAACTCTATGACCTTTTTAAAAATGTACAATATAAATACAGATCACCACACTGCAGAAAAGCATCCTACTAACCACACACTGGAGCATATTTATTTACTGTGTGAACCTGCAGGAGTAGGCGGTGGAGAAGCACTAAATGCTGGCTGCCCTCACCCCGCTGGCTTGGCTTGATGGCACTGACTGATCCGTACAGACAAGGGAAGGCAAGAGAGTTAGCGGGAGACGGAGAGCACATGGGGGAGGAGGTGCAGCAAGAGTGATGGAGGAAGTCCTACACAATACACGTATCTCTGCTCAGTGTGTGCAGAATCATATACAAAATGAGATCCTAACATTTTTGTGACACTCAGAATGGGTCTTCTCAGGCTGATAACTGCAGTTTTGCTGTCTCAGGTTGATGCTACGTTGTGCTGTGATATTCTGTGTACTTTACATGTCATGTGCTGTACGTGGTTAGCAGTACATCCGGTATTAGTGCTTGTAGTGTTGCTGTGTTTGCTTTGTGTAGAGGCGCACAGATTTCAAATGTGATGATACATTATGTCGGTCTGCCTCTTGTGACTCTGGACCCAATGTCACATGCTCAGTTGTGTCTTCACATACATGCACATGCAGTAATGCTCAGGTGTTAATATGAAATGCCCTTTAAAGTTCAATTCTATGTCCTGTTATTTTAACACTTTTATTCTGTCCTCTGTATTAAAATATACCCTCAATGCAGGTTTTCTGGAAAGCTTAAGTGCTGCCTTCAGGGCCATGGGATTTGATATTATTTGGCAAAAACTGTGCATTATTATTATAAATGACCAATATAAATTATTAGACAGGCGACCTGCAAGTCAACATGGCTTACAACCTCACAGTTATGAAGCTAGTATGCCTGCTTATCACTTAGTTGTTTTTTTTACCTGTACCAGGTGTTGAAGGAATCTGAAATGCAGGCTGGCTCTCCTCAGTCAGTCTTTTCTGGTACTTTTTCTATTTAATATCATCTTCATTTTATCTAAATTTTTTCAATTTCATGGTTCACATCATATTAATTATGTCATAGAGATGCATTATTGATCTAATTATAATTACTATGTCAGCCTGTGTAATGATGTAATTGTAAAAATGCTGTAATTTAAATAAGTACCATGTATTTGTGGACACGACAGCCTCTTCTGTGTTTGGGTGCAATCTCCTTATTATCTAAACCTATGATCAATAAAGAACTAATCAGTCTCTATTTGGTGAAGTGTTTAGTGAATTCTCTGCTGTGACGCCTGTGCAGTTTATGGTCACATGGCTGTTAGCTGTTTTATACAGGTGGAGTGCATTAAAATGAGCCAAAAAAATGTGAAAATCACTATTATGTAGCCGTATTATGGGGGCTTTATGTCTATTTTGTTGTGACAGTATATGTATTTTTTATGTAATTTATTTTTGTGACACAGTGTGAGCTGAGGTGTTAAGAAAAAATAAGATTTCTTGTTTCAGTACAGTGTAGTTGTATAGTGTGTTCTGTCACAGCCATGTTTTTCGAGTCTACTGCCATGTGAGTAATGGGATATGGTGTTATTTTATGGTCACATGCCTCTTTTCGTCGTCTTCATGGCTTCATTGCTCAACATAAAGCCTTGAGATTTATCACTGTCCATCAGTCATGAGGCTTCACAGTCAGCCTGGTTGAACGTCAGCCTGCATGGTTCACATCCAGCTCTCGGGGATGTTGTTGCCACTGTTACCTTTTGCCTCCTGCGTTATTCTGTTTCTCTACAGAAGATTTACTTGAATATTGCCACCGGATTCAATAATTGCTTAGTAACCTGTCCTGAGGTGGAAGCAAGGAACGCTAAAATACTTTGATTTATGATATATTGATTGTTTAAGATGTTACCTACAGCACATTGTTTCACAGTTGAATCCTTCAGGGCCTGTGGTGATATTGACTCAGTGAGGTGCAGTCTTGTCTTCATCATACATCTCTAATTGATGCTTTATATGTGTATATACCTAAAAGTGTTCAAATGAAGCCTGACTTTGTTCTTTTGTCTATATTTGTATTCTATATTTAACCGTCTTGAAGGGTTAGTATTTTTTCTTTATTTTCAGCATTTTCAGCATTGTACATTGACAGAACATGCATGGAATTATGTAGTAAGCAAAATAAAAAAGACATGTCACACTAAACTGGTTCTCACAAAGACTGTCCAGTAAAGGAAGATCAAGAGCTACTTCTGCTGCAGAAGACAGGTTTATTAGAATTATCCTCCCCAGAAACTGACAAGTCATAGCACCTCAGATAGCATTTGACAGTTTGGAGACTGCACTTGGGGACACATTCACAATGTTGAGATTTAGTTTCTTTCCATAATATAGATTTGTACAGTAGTTGTAGTACCACTAGTAGGGCTACTACACCTAGACGGTAAGAAAGGTACAAGAGAACTTTTAACAAGGCACGCCTGTGATTTGAAATCCTGTTCATTACCGGTACTCTTTTTTAAGAAGATATTGAAGCCACCCAGTTTTTGACTTGTACCAACTTTATGTTGTCTTATTCTCTACATTTTGAAATGTAGTTAGTATGAATTCAAATCTAAACTAGGAAGCACTCAGATCATTGGACACATTCTGAATCACCACAAAAAAGGTTACGTTTTCTTCGATGTTAACAACTTAACTAATGCCAGTGAAAACATAACTTCCTTCATGGAGGTAAATATGGACATTGGTAACCATAAAAGCCACCAGGTAAAATGTACTGCTGTTCAAATTGCTGTTTCTGGGAAATAGCATTTATTTATTTGTGAGTTGAGAGATATATCAAGCCACATGTTAAAAGTTTAATCCAAATAATTAATCTGACACACATTTTCACTGTCATTAGAGACTTGCAATGATGGCCGTACAAAATGATTAATGTTATAAAAGGTCCAGAGGAAGCAAGACACCAAAACACATTTAATAACTACTATTATTAAGGGCCAGATCAACAAAGATTGCACTGCACCTGTTAACTGTGACTGAAAATGTGTTGCTTTTGTGCAGGCAGTCTGCTCCTTTTTTGCGACCAGTTTCACTAAAGATATAGTGCTAATGATATGCAGATGCAAACAATGCTCATGAAGTGCTGAACCTGAGTGCTGTTTGCTCATCTTGTCAGATTGTCAGATTTACACCTGTCAAAACACAGGTAGATTAAAGTAAGAATCAGTTTCAGTGACAAAAGAATCCACTGAACATTTACCGCAATGAGGAGCTCATAGTTTTGATCAGCTCTCAACCCCATCTGTGTAACAGTGTGCACTTTTATGCACTCTGTGGAACACCTGTCGGATCGTGAGGACAGGTATTGAACCACTGCCTTCTTGGTACATAATGAACAGTTACTTATGGCCTCCATCATGTTTTATCTTATGTGATTTGGAGACCATCGGTGAGTTTACTCTTAACTTTACACCTCAGCTCATTTGCTAGTTCTGCTGATAATTCCAGCAAGTCATAAATAACTGGGAGGTATCTGGGTTTATTGATCTTCTCTGTTTGTGTCACAGCTGGTCTTTACATAAGATAGCGTGCCTTTATGCACAGAATAATTTATTAACTCATGATCACCAGGATGTGATGATCACTAACTGTGTGTGTTCTACAGTTAGAATCTGCATTAATAAAGGGAAGTATGAGAAATGTTTCCAATAATGAAAAAAAGCAGGAAAAGGGAGATTATTGCTCCACAGGGAACAAACACAATTTATGTCTTTAATCAGCAAGGATGTGCACACAGACCACTTTTCTTTTAAAACAAGAAAACACCCAATATTATTTAGACGTCACTGACTGTGTATGGAATATCAACTACTTGTGGCTGTGCGCATGTAGGCATTTTTCGTGGCACAGTTAGTACATGACATCCACTCGCTTAATCTGCATCAGGTGCACTGTGTGTTGCAATTTTTTCTGAATTACAGTAGATACTATCAGCGCAGTGATTTATTTGCATAGAAAGGGGATGATTTTGGGACAAATGTCTGAATATTCCCGCATTTGCAATCATTTGCATCCATGCAAATAGCACCACAGCAACCGTGACACTGTCTGCATGGTGAAGCAGTTTGTGTGAATTTCAGCCTTAGCGCGTGAATTACACGCTATTTTTGTGTTGCTTTAGCACACGTTTTCCAAACACTAAACCGGTGTAAATCTTTTGTGGATCTGGCCCTTACTGCAATGACAGAGGGCATTTTCATGGACTAGGTGCCTGGGTAAAATTGACCAGTTTATCTGTTGTAAAGCCAGTCTGGGAAAAATTAAAAAGGTGCTATATTTTAAAAGTGGCTTGATCGTGGTAACAACTCGTCATGTATGAACATGTGTTGTAACTGCAAGTCAAGCTCTATAAGAATACACTAAATAATATGTCTTTTCAATTGGAGGCCTAATTATTACCATTGTGGACCGGCCTGTCACAATTGTTTATAGTGTGACATAAAAGCTATGCGCCTGCCTATGTCACAATTCGAGTTATGCAAAACAATTCGTGGTTGAGCGGGTTTGTGTCTGTAGTCGTATGGAGCTCTGTGAGTGTGTGAGATGAACGGAGTCCTGCCTCTGGACATGAACTCTGGCCCTGTGCCTGAGGAAGGCCTGTTCAGCTATGGGCATTGACATGTTATCATGTCATATCCTGCGCTGCTTTTGTTTTTATATGTTAGTGTGTATATTAAACGCATCCTGTCCTCACAGTGCATGTCAAAGGAGCCTTACTGTGTGATGGACTGCCAGTCAAAAGGTTGGACACACCTTCTCTTTCATTGGCTTTTGTTTATTTACATTTAGCTTTGATGACAGCTTGGCATTGTCTCATCACATTCATGAAGTAGTCACCCAGAACAGTTTTCAAATTATAGATTAGTTGATTGTGCAATTTTTGCCTCCTTGATGTGCTTTAGACCATCACTTATCATGTATAGAAGTTGTATGAGTGATACTACAACAAATGTAACAAAATCTATGTTGTGGAGAGAAAAGATATTCCATAATTACTTTAAGAATTGAAGATCAGTCAATCTGAAAAATCTCAAGAGATTTGAAAGTGTCCCCAAGTGTAGTCACCAAATCCATCAAACACCACGATGAAACTGACTGTTTTGGTGACTGCACATGGGATGTGCAGTGGGGCACCTCAGCTATGAGAGACACAATGAGAAAAAAAATCCAGAACATCACATTGTAGGATTTTTAATTAATTAACTGGTAAATTCCTCTGTAAAATAAGTATTTGGTCACCTACAAACAAGCAAGATTTGTGTCTGTCACAGACTTGTAACTTTTTCTTTAAGAGGCTCCTCTGTCCTCCACTCGTTAAATGTGTTAATGGCACCTTTTTGAACTTGTTATCAGTATAAAAGACACCTGTCCACAACCTCAAACAGTCACATTCCAAACTCCACTATGGCCAAGACCAAGGAGCTGTCAAGGGACACAGAAACAAAACTGTAGACCTTCACCAGGCTGGGGAAGACTGAATCTGCAATAGGTAAGCAGCTTGGTGTGAAGAAATCAACTGTGGGAGCAATTATTAGAAAATGGAA
>JAQQAE010017869.1:0-11345 GCA_029823295.1 Pseudamia nigra
ATTGAGGCGGACCACACTCTGAGTAGAAGTATTTTTTTTTTTCGTCACAAATGGAGCTACAGAATATGTACTCTCAGAAATACATTTTATGGGAAAAGCTACTCCAGTACATGTAAAGGAGTAAATATACTTGAGTGCTACCCACCTCTGTATTTCTGATTAATATCTTATATTTATCGAGGCTGCTTTAAATTAACAGTGCTACCAAAGTATTTAACACCATTTTGTCTCCGTTTGAATAGATTTATTCAACTAAATTCCTGGAGGTAACCAAAAACTAAAGTGAGATCAACAACTCCGTGTCAGTTCATTTTTTGCTCACTTGCTGAGTGAAATAATCATTCAATCCGATTATTCAGTCTGTGAAGAATGACTACAATTATTATGAGAAGTAGAATCAGTTTTCTGTCCATTATCCAGTCCATGAATCACTTGATCTCAGCATAAAATGTTACATTTTGTTTTTCTAACATTAAGCCTGTTCAAAGCACAAAAGCCCAAAAGGCCTCCAGATGTGACTGCGTGTGTGAGTGTTTGTGTGTCCCCATCTATGTCACAATCTGTCTTTCTCCCTCCCTCAAACCACATTAGCCGTCCATTTTCAGAATGCTACGGTGAGTTTCCTTCAGCCTATTGAAGACCCAATTACCATCAGTTTTGCCGCTCTGCTTTTTGCACACAATGACAGGCAAAATGTTTCCCTTGTCTGTCCTCACATCTCCTCTCCTCCTCTCCGCTCGCTCTCTCCGTCTTCACCCGTGTCTCTCTATCTGACCCTCTCTGTCTCGTAGCATGTCATTCCCGCGTTCGGCCCCCCTCGCACACATCCGCGTCAGTGAGAAATGAGAGAGGGGGAAAATTACAGGACTGTGTGTGTTTTTTCAGAATTATTGAAATCCGCCTTGATGCTAATGGCATATCATGTCCACCGAAGTGCTTGAACATTTCACAGACACACAGACGGACACACACAAATTTGCATGTGAATTCAAGCAAAAGGCATTTGGTAGGGATAACGGTCGGGGTGTGTATATGCAGCGCTAACGCATTTGCCATTAGCCAGAGTGTGCATATGGAGGGGGACGCTTGTCATCCACATTAGCACACATGGCTAACCTTGATGTTAGCCTGTCCCCACCCAGACGCTGGTCCGCCTGGCTCCCAGCACACACCAGGCCCAGCTGAAGATCATGTCTCCTGGCATCTCGCTTTATTTCTCTCCCACTCTAATGGTTTTGTTGTTTTTGCCCTTGGTTCAAAGCCTTCCAACCCACCTCACCTGGAAACTTTGTACTTTTTATTCTGTTTACTTCATGCTTTCGACCGCGTCCCCATGTCACCTTACATCTGCCTTTGCTGCCATGATGCACTTCTCTCCTTCTAACACATCTACAACCTTTTCATCTCATTTATTCATGTTGGTCTGAAGCAGAATTTTTACTTGTTGAATTATAGCTTTCATGTAATAACTGCACAATAATAGTGTTTTATGTAACTCCACATTTTTTGACAGTTGAGTTGAGGCTAAAATTGGACTTGGACACTAATTTCAGAGAAATTGCGGAGTCAAATTTGCAATTAATATGAATTTTAGGTTAAAACAAAGTCAAAATGCAAGCCTTGCGCTTTGTTTTCCCTGGTGTTGACTCATTGAGCAAAACCTTCAGTTCAATAAACAAAGTAAGTGGCAAACAGAAGAAGCATGAACAAAATCATCAAGAAAATATGCAAAAAATAGAAAAAAAATACAAATGACAAGCAAAATAAACAAAAAATGAACCAAAAATCAAGCAAATTAATAAAATAATGAGTAAAGCGGCAAAGTTGGACAGAAAATTAAAAAAATGCAAGAACTGAGTGAATGAAAAAGGACAAAATAATCATGAAAAAGAACAAAAAAGGGAAAAATGCAGTCAGTGAACAGCATTGAAAAGAAACTCTGAAGAAAATAGACAAAATGAACTAAACACATTTTTACCTACTACATGTTGCATTTTGTAGCACAGAGTAGGCCTAAGAAACATCCCTTTATGTAGATGTACATGCAATATAGTTTATATATAGTTCTATATAATGTGTGCTTTTGTGGAAACACAAATATAAAATAGGAGCACAAAAAGTACAACAAACAAACAAATATAATTGGGCAGATTTGAAAATGCACTAAGAACATAAACTCTGTTTTTATGTATCTGAGTGAGAATGGGGAAAATTAAAGCATACTAGTAATAATAACTAGATGGTAAGAACAGGAAATGGTAGTGGTAATAATAATAATTATAATAATGATAGTGATAGTGCGCTAATCAGGACAAGACAGCTGCAATACATTTAACAATTTCTGGCCCAGGTCTGGTCCCATGGGCCTCCAGTCATGTCCAGAGTGGGACATGACAGAGGGAGAAGTGGTGCGGGATCTACAGGCCCAGCCCCTCAAAAAATATAAAACCCCACTTTACCCCAGGCCACCCGCTACATAATCACATATCCTATTTTTCATAATCTTCATTTGTGTTTTTTTTCTCCAGTCTATTCCTTCATCCTTTGTGTCCGTCTGCTAATGTGGTGCATTACAATGAACGAGGTGTGACACAGGAAAAGTACTGCTAATAAACCTGTGTTTTCTGCTTTTGGTAGAAACTTTCTAACTTGCTGCTGCCTGATAATTGCCCTATTGTGTGAAACGTAAAGGTGTGTAGTTAATTGCTCCTATGACCCAGTTCTCCTCACACATCAGGCTTCGGGAGAGTGAACACCTGTTTACGTCTGTCGGCCTCTTGGTGCTCTCCCTCCATTTTTAACCACAGCTCTCGTTTATGACTAAACGTCTCTTTGACCTGCCCTTGCCCCTCTGCCTCCGTCTGTCCTGCCTCCCACTCCACTAAACGCAACTTGGTCTGGACCTGAACTCCTCTTCGCTGCTGTCTGTGTGTTTTGGGAAAAAGACATTACTCTCAGTCAAGCCGTGGAACATTAGATGAACCACTGGGCTGTGTGATGTTTGTTTACCTGGCCTGTCTGCCTCTGCATCTCTTGCTCTGTGTGTGTGTGTGTGTGTGTGGGGGTGTGTGTGTGTGTGTGTGTGTGTGTGTTAGGGGGTGGGGGGGGTCTGGCTCGCTTTGCTGGCCACGATGCTCGGTTGAGCTGATGGATATGCATACTGGCTAAACGGACAGATGAAAGGAGATGGTGGGGATGGGGGGTTGGATAGTGGACGCAGCAATGTTAGGTAGTGTAGCTCCATTTGGGCAGATTATCTCCAAGCCATTGGTCTCCGTGATTAGCGGGTCTGTCAGAGAGTGATGGAAAGAGGGATGGATAGATGGAGGCGGGGGGACGCGCTCAGAGACGGAGGGAGAATAAGGTTCATCTGCTCTAATAAATAGTTCAGACACATCAGCAAGTCGGGTCATTAGGGCAACTGTTAAATGTTGATACCATCATCAGATTGTTTTCTTACAAGACTGATTTGAGGACCTGTGGTTGGGAATAGACTTTAAGGAATACTGTATCATTTTTGTGTTTTCCTTTCTTTACCCTGCTCATGGATAAAGACCTAGTGAAAACTTGGTGAAGTGTCTAAAACAAAGAAAGTTGTTTTTTTTCTGTTAAAGTGTCAGAATTTAAGTCAATTTGGGAACCCACAAGTTATAAAAAAATCGGTCGGGGGGGCTGTGATGCCTAGGTCGCTATTGGTGGTTTCTTGTGTGCTTCGTAGGTTGATAGTTGAAATTAAATTTGTTGTTTCTGGAGGCCATCTGGGTTTTTTTTTTTTGTAGGAAAGCATTTGTTTTTTTTTGTTTCTCAAACAAATTTATGGGCCTGAAAATAGGTTTTGATGTTTAGTTCTGTAATACTGTACTTATTTTTTCATTTAAAATCTACGAAGATTTGAATTTTGAGTGTTTAAATAAGAGAGAAATGTGAGAAAATGTTAATGCCTGTGTAACCTTTAATTTTGAATGTCATGTTTTATTTTATTAATTTTAATACCATTCATCTCTATTTGTGCATTATCATTTTAGGGATAAGTTGTGTTATAATTATTATGTAGCAGATTATTTAATCACATCATTTATTATTTTATATTGACACGTTGTATTTAGTTATTTGTTTATTTGTACTTTGCTTTATCTTGTCCTGCACATTGGTTCCTACTGTTGATTGTTTGTGGTACGACCCTTTTGGTGAACGGACAGAGAGAGAGAGTGTGTGTCAACGAAGCGTGAAGCGGCGCATGTTCCGCTGTTAATAAATCAGGCTAAATACTGTCCTGCTGTGTTGGCTTATTTTAGCAAGGAAGACGGTGGAAATATTATTCCTTCATCCTTCTTTGTAACCCGCCTTAACCCACTGCCTTAAGAGAGACTCTGAGAACGAAATAATAGGGTTACACCTGTCTGAGAATAGTGTATAAAGTGTGTGGTGAGGAGTTTTACAGCCTTAAAACAAATACAGCGGTGCCCCGGCTAACGAATTCAATCCGTTCCGGCGTCGCGTTCGTTGTGCGAATCATGCATTAGCTGGAGCGACTTTTTCCATAGGAATCTACTTCGCGGATTTCGCCTATCGCGGGTTATTTTTAGAACGTAACCCCCGTGATAAACGAGGGACCTCTGTATTTGTGTAATTTAAACTCAACATTTTTCCATGCGATAATCTTCTCGTCGTTTCTCTTCTCTTTCCCCTTTCTCTTTGCCCTCTCTATTTTACTCTGTATAATCTGTGGCAATGCTGATTCCCATCACACCACATGGTGGCTAGACGGACTACTATTAAGATGCCAAAGCATTCCTCAGTGGGCCCGTCTCTCAGCCTGAGTGTGTGTGTGTGTGTGTGTGCTGGTGAGAATGCGCTTGATGTACTGTATATGGTGTGTTTCCTCAACAAGTGAGTTTAGCTTGTATTTACCTCAGCTTTTTATTAGAAACAGACCTTTCTTTCTGAATACCTCTGTTTAATGAGTGTGATTGGTTACCTTTTTAGTACAAAGCCTCATTTTGATCTGCTCCTGTTTGTCCCAAAGGTTCTCTACACATTCAGATATATTCTGTGTCCCTCTCTTCATCTCCTCCCGCTCTCATTCATGCAGTATAGATTAGTATCTGTGCTGGAGAGTGGCTGTATCGCTGTCAGCCCATTAGCAGCTGTCTAAATAGACAGTAAACGCATCTTAATTACCTTACCCCTGATACATTACTTATACACACATACACACATACACACTCCCTCTCATCATTTAGCCCCCAGCGTTGGCCAGATGGGCATGTGGCCCGCTAAAAAGCCCTCCATTACCGGCTGGACTTGACCAGACTGATCCACCCCTAAGCCCGCTTACAGGGTCTCACTGAGGCCATGGCGGCCCCTTGTCGCCACATACCTATAATTTAGCCCCCCAAGTGCTTTCCACATGGCCACGGCAAAAAGCTGGCCTCCATTGTAGGTGTTCGGTAATTGTAGTCTCGTTTAGAAAACCGCAAGTAGCAATTAGCGCAGAGTTGGCATTATACAGGGTTGGATTTGCATCCCTGCTGGGCGTAAAATGCTGTTTTAATATGGGTTTGTTTTCCCCACATGGAATTAGCTAAAGGGGCCTTTTATCATATTCACACACCCTACTCTTCTCACAGCCAATCTCTGCCCACCTCTTTCCTCGTCTCACTGCATTTACTATTTCTTCTTTCTTTTTGTTCTTTTTATTTAACACCTTTTCTGAATGACCACCATTCATATTTCATTTGAGAAGCTAAAACATCGATGCCTTGCCATAGGAACAATAAAAACAAATTTACATTAACACAAACAATCTTTTCTCTCCCCTTTATCACAGAAGCAGTGGACATCCTGAAAGAAATGAAAGAGAAGGACGTGGTGTTGAATGACACACACGTCACCATGCTCTTCCACGCACTGAACGCTGTTGTAGCCAAGGGCGGCACTGCCACAATCCAACGACTTCAGGACACTATTTTTGCCCTTGGACTGGCCAAGCCCACTGCCAACCTCTGCTCACCCCTGATCACTGCCTACCTGGAGAGGTAAAAACATATCTCATGCAATTAGCATGCAGACACAGAATTGGGTATAACTTACCATTAATTGTTCAAATTAGTTTTATTAGAAAATGGTTGGACAAAAAGACGTCTGGTAACATTGGGATATCTCTTTTACAAAGCATACAGAGCACTAGTTTATTAGGTCTCCATTCCCACGCTTAAAGATGATCACTTTTTTCGCATGTTAGGGTAAAGTCTTATTTACAGCTTGCTCAGCACCTGGGGTGAATGTAAATACTGTGATCCATTCCAAGAAAATCAGTGTGTTTTGAGAGTCATCATTATTTTTCCCAGTCCTAGTACATATCACACATACAGTGGATAGACCAATCAAGTACAAACAGCATGACTTTATTCCAAAACACAGATGTTTACAAACATTCATAAATACACTCGTGGGTTTGTATGTTTATTTCCATGGCAGAAACTCCTCAACAACAAGCCAACAAGCTCACTTTGTTTTTCAGATTTGTCTCTTCATTTGCCAAATCCAGTTGCCAAGTGTGTGTATGTATGTGTGTCTCCATGAGTCACTCATCCCTCCCTGTGATCATAGCCAGGGTTACATTCTGGGTCAGCAATTCAGACAGAGAGAGGATGTGGAAGTTGCTCATTTATGTGTGTCAGTGTACATATGTGTGTTTGTGTATAGCAGCCAGGCTTTGTTTGTTGGAGAATTCACCAGCTGCAACCTCTCTCATGAGCCCCCACCTCTGTTCTCCTGAAACACCCACTGCTCTTCTCAAAGATGTGTGTGTGTACTTGTTAGAGACAGCCACTGATGCTTCTTCCCATAATGTACATATGCAAATCACCGTTAGCAAACACTGGCAGTGGGATCACTATTACTGCTCCACCTTTCAACTCTGCTCAGTGTTCATGTGAGTGTATGTTTGTTGTGCAGCTTTTAAGTAGATCAGCTCATTAGCATGTTAATTATGTACAGATCGCTAATTGCCGGATTTACCACAACGACACGGTACGCCGTTAGGGGCCTGCCGCTACACTCACACACACAGCAGTGCTTTCAGACACACTCTTCATTACTTCTAGTGTTCACATTGCAGAAGATGATGTAGACCTTTGTGCATGATGCTTACAACACACACACACAACAGGGCTCCCCTGCTGCTGTTTGTTTTGCTGTAAGTCGGGGCTCTGGCACAAACAGAGTTTCCAGGTTCACTCGTTAATCACTGCTTCTGTGAGATTAGCAGGCTAATTTACTCCTGGGTCATCAACAGCAGCCAAAACGCACACACACCAGCTTTTCACAGCCCCAGTCACAAATCAGCTGCCAGTTGTGCACTCTCCAAAGATACTGTTGTTAACACATACATGAACCACAGCTACTTGTGTTCTACCATCACCTGTCTGGCATTCCTGCTGCATTTGTGTGTCCAAACCCTGTGCAAATATTAGGGTTGCACCCAAAATAAAATAAGGGGAGAACTGGAGAAAATGCTTAAGTTCATTTGGGAAATTGTACCTTTTTTTAATATAGTGATTTTCTATCTTGGTGCTTCTTAAAGTGCTTTTCAGAGTCTCACCCCTTTACACACGCATAACTTGAGGTTCAGTTTTGTCTTTACTCAGTTCTACATATTGGATGTTCCGCTCAACCACCTGAATCAAAGCCTTGGCTCTTTTTTATTTTTTTAATATAAACCAGGTAACCCTTTACATTTTTAAATGGAAAACCAGAAATGAATATCAGCTTCACAAGAGCCAAAACGGATTCTTGTCCTGTCTTTTCTTTCTCACAATCTTTCTCTGGAAGACGGATACTGGCTGAACCTTTGGTGTAAGGAATCAATTTGGTGCAGCGAGAGCCTTGAAACATGAGGTAAATCACCAGCAAACTCTTAGAACTCGTTACTTTTGTATTTGTACAAATGAGGAGCGTATGCATTTAATCAGCATTGCCTCTGGACAGGCTCCAGAGCTGCAGTGCTTGACTTTTGAGACACTTCTGGCTGTGTTCACCTCTTTTTATGCTTTATCTTCTCCCAGTTTCCCCATCATTCCGTCAGTCAGCGGACAAACAGACAGTAGGGAGGAGGAGGGACGGAGGAAGGCGATAAAAGAGGACAAAGCAGGCATCACTCCCGCCTGCACCCGTCTCATCGCTGCGTCAGCACTAATGACTTAATGAACACTTCTCTGGCAGATTAGCCCTTGACAGCCCATCATATGCGCCGCCCCGTTAGCCTTCATGCCCATCCGTTTAGTATTGTGTGCACTAGCCTCCAACTATGCTAGTTGCCAGCTAGCTCGCCTTTCCTCATACTTACCGAGGTGATTAGTGACACGAAATGCTAATGAGTCCACCAGAATGAAGCGCTGGCAGAACATGTATAAGACGAAGGCATGGTGACGAACAAAATGAGAGGGGGGTGGAGAGATGACAGGAGAAGTGGTTTATTTACTCCCACTCTTTTTCTATCATTTTAAGTGAATAGATGAGAATCACATGACTGAAAAAGAGGGTGTTACTGGTGACATGGAGAGATGAGATGACCGTCACATGAAAAGATAAATGGACAAAGAAGAGGTGATGTTGAAAAAGATCCAGACGGCTTCTTTAACTTAATATGGTTGCTGTTCGAAGCACATGTGGTTTCTTGGTGCGTTCAGCTTGTGAGCAGTCACCTGTGTGGGTATTGGCATGAATATTAGTACTTGCCATTCTTCAGCACATGAAACAGCAGGCTAGTGGTGTCATGATCACCATCTCATTTGCGTTTCAAAACACACACCTCATCCTCCCCCTCATGAGGACAGTGGCTTGATAACAGGCCTGCCGATCTCCTTCGAACAAAGAAGGGGGACCGAGGGGGAGTGAGATGAGGCTAAATGAGCTTCCTTGTCTAATCCTTCAGGTTTCTATCGAGCAAGGCGCTCGTTATTTTTTCAGGGCTTAATTGGCTGGAAAGTGGCTGACATGCAAAGTTGGGGACATTAACAGGGCTGTGCACCGCACTAAATGGCAACGCAAAGTGACAGTTAAATTGTACCTAGGGGAAATTATCCATCTTTCGACATCCTTAGCTCTTTTTTTGGGGTGAATCTACGGGCAGGAAGATGCAGGGAGGGGAGGGTATAATTGCAATGCCAGGCCCTTTTTTTAGCCAAGAGTGATGGGGTAATTTTTAAGATGTCTCATTAGTAAGGAGGATTTCTAAGTAACTGTGGATGATCTTGATGGAGCAATGAATGAAGTGGACAATGAGGTGGATGAAATTAATGCAGAAGGAATGTTTTAAACATCTGCCAACATGTCTGTTACATACAGAGATTGGTAGTGTGGTCATTCTGGCCAAAAGATTAGAACATGATATTGTTACAATTCACTGCCTCTCATTTATGGAGGGCCCTTTCCCATGGACTGGGTTTGAAACGTGTAGGTGGGTTTGAGATGATATTTTTGAGCCCTCAAATAATTTCTGTCCATATCTGTATGTCCTTCTGATTAGAGACTGTGTATTTCTTTTGTCTAGCTTATAAAGCATTTCAATTGTGTGCATGTTTTCAGTAACATACATAAAGTGATGGAGATCTGGCAGATGAATATAAATATTCATCTGCGTACAGGTCTATTTTTTCTTATGATTTGCAGAAGAAAAACAAAAGTGAAAAACGAAGTGAGATGTGTTGACTGTTATTACCTTTGTTAACTCTTAAACCCAGAGACAGGGGCTATGGGGAATTGAGGGATCCCCAGAGTCCCCCTGATGCGCCACAACTTAAAAATTATAAAAGCAGAAAACAAAAAGCATAAAACATCTCACGCAAAAATATAGTCATACTGCACATCAAATAGGTGAAGCACAAATAAGTCATACTTGGACACACCAAACACACCTCCAACATCAAGCAAATTAATAATCAAATATCAAAATTCTAAAAAAAAAAAAAGAGGCCTATAAAGGGGCTGGAGCTTAAGAGGTTTTAAGGAAATTATGCAATCGCTTATGTTGTTCAGAAAGGATGAACCTCTTACACTTTGGAACAGATCCACCAAAAGGCAGAGATGCATGACTTTTACTACAGTAGGTGTACTTTTACTGTCCCCATTACTATACCAGGCATTTTACCTTCTTAAAAACAGCCTTTTGGAATCTCTGCAGTCATGCTATGATGTGGACATGCAAAAACAGACATTTAGAAATGATGACGCTTCCTATATGTAAAAGATTCCTCTATTTGCATCACTTTCCATCCATTTCATTGCAGTGCAGTATTAATGGCAATGTCAGCGTATGCATGATGTAATTGCAAAAGGAATATACAGTTGCAATTTAAAGGTCCAGATGTACGAGCTTTTATGGTGATCTACTGTAATTTGCAGAAATGGGAAAAAGTATACTCTACGGTGGGGTCAGAAACCTTTACAATCTGAAGAGCCATTTTTGGACAAGAGAAAAGAAAATGAGTATATAGAGCCATATGACATGTTGGCAACACCAATTTGGTTATTTTATTTATTTATTTTTTGTTCATTTTCAGGTTTATTCTGCTCATTTTTGTTAATTTTTTGCTCATTTCGCACATTGGGTTTTTGTTCATCTTCGTTTCACTTAATTATTTCATTCATTATTGTGAATTTTGTTCTTTTTCTGGATTATTTTTGTGATTTTTTTTTTTTTTTTTTTTTGTCGATTTTAGTGGATTATTTTAACTGTTTTTATTTTTGCTCCGTTTGCTGTTTACATTCATTTTAGTTTACTTTTTTTGGTTTGACTATTTAGTAGATTATTTAGTTGAATATTTTCTTATTTTTTCATACATTTTGATTCAGTTGATTTATCATTTGTCATTTTTAATATTTTGCTATTTTTCAGATTATTTAGCTAAGCTTTGTATTAAGAATAAAGTTTTTCTTAAATTTATTTTAATTTTTTTTTCATTTTTTATGATTTAAGTTATGTTTAGTCTTGATCATTCTCTTGATAATTTTGATAACAAGTCTAATGTAAAATATGGAAGAAGAAACTCAAAACTTGCTGTTATATTAAATTTTTAGATTAGATTTTTTTGCATTTTTAATGTACCTTTTTAATCTACCATTTTTTCGACAATCAAGAACGGAGACCTACTGCCCGCAATAATCACAATGTGAGTGTCGCCTAATCCTGCAGCCCTTAGCACAGGTGTCAAACTCATGCCATCGAGGGCCAAGATCCTGCAGGTTTTCTCTCCAAACAGTCACTCGTGTTGTCTTCAAGGAGGAGTTGAAACAGGCTTTGGGTGGTCAGGAAGTGCTTCCAGATGACTGGACAACTACAG
>JAQQAE010017870.1:0-11345 GCA_029823295.1 Pseudamia nigra
GCAGGGCGACACAAAGGGGGTGCCCTTTTTTCTCAGTTGAGCACCTGCCCCTCTAAACCTCTGTGCACGCCACTGCTAACACCTATTAAAACAAGTATTGTGAACAATGTGCACCGGACAGACCTGATCAACTAGTATGTGTGCAAAAGAGCTGCACCTTGTAATGAATGTCCAAATATTTATAGTGCAAAATATTGGCATGTGTAATTGTGCTGTTAAATGTAAGAAATGTACAGTGTGATGACCACAGGCAGGAATGATTTCCTGTGTCGTTCAGTGGTGCATCTAGGTGGTATCAGTCCGTCAACTGTGAATGTGCTTGTGTGACTGACCAGCATGTCATGAAGGGGGTGAAAAGTTTTGTCCAATATTGTCCTAATCTTGGAAATATTCATCTTTCTGCCACCACTGTCAGAGAGTCCAGCTCCGTCCCCACAATATTAGTGGCCTTGCGGATCAGTTTGTTGAGTCTGTTGTTGTCCGCCACCCTCAGCTTTCTGCCCCAGCATGCAACAGGATAGAGGATAGCACTGGTCATGACAGACTGTAGAAAATCCGGAGCATTGATGACAGATGTTGAAGGACCTCAGTCTCCACAGAATGTAGAGACAGCTCTGGCCCTTCTTATAAAGTGCAGTTGAGTTTTTGCCAAGTCCAGTTTATTGTCAATGTGTACTCCGAAGTATTTATAGTCACTCGCTACTGTATATCCACATCAACCCAATGGATGGAAACTGGGGTCACCGGGGACTTGGACCTCCTGAAGTCTACAATTAACTTCTTGGTCTTTGTCACATTAAGCTGCAGGTGGTTCTACTCACACTGTGTGACAAAGGAGTCCACTGGTAGGTGAACTGAAGAGGGTCCAAACGTGGTCTGGCCATGGGTCGAAGCTGGTCGAGGATGAGTCTTTCCGAGGTCTTCATGACGTGGGACGTCAGTGCCACGGGTCTGCAATCTTGGGGGCCACTGGGAGGTGGCCTTAGGTACAGAAATGAGGCATCTTGCACAGCACTGGAACCCTCTGCAGACTCAGACCCCTTGTGAACATGTACTGAAAGATTCCACAAAGCTGGATGGCCGCTCTTTGAGTACATGGGAGGCTCACCCCATCCGCTGTGCTTTCTACTCATTATTCAATTTGTGTTGCTTATCTTGTTCATTTATGTTAACTTGCTTGATTATTTCTGCTTATTTTATTGCATACAAACCTACATGATCACTTAGCCTTTTTGCCTGGTCAAAAAAAACTTCTAATTTTGTTTATTTTACCATTTTTCATCATCTTTGTTCATTTGTTTGCTCACTTTCTTGCTTATTTTGGTCAATTTTACTCATTTTCTTGAGTATTTTGTTTGTTTTCTCCCCGTTTACTTGGTTATAAAGTTCTGTTTTGCACATTTTCTTGGTCAGTTTCTTGATGTTGTTTATATATTGATTATTTTCTTCATTTTCTTGATTATAATGTTTATTTTGACTAACTGTCTTGATTATTTTGACCCACTCCCAATGATCAGACAAAACCTTTGCCCTTACAGACAAATATACAGAAGTAGAAACATTTACCTCTGAGAAATAGTGGGATAGAACTACAAAGTAATGTAATGTGGTAAGTTACCTCACTAGGTACAGTTTGTGAGTAAAAGTGTTTAATTACTGTCCGCTGCTTGTTTTCTTCCCTTTCTGGTTGACAATAATGTTTGGCATCATAACATCTGCATGCTCCTCTTGAGCAGCAGGTGATTTAGTGCCTTGCTGAAGGGCACGCCAACAGATGCTACTTAGTCACAAACCTGCTGCAAAACACTCGCAATGTGTCTGTGTTCCATCATGTATATTAGCTGTGTTAGTCCATAAATAACAACTTCATTATAAGGTTCATTACTTACTTTATTTTAAAAGTAAAATATGATAAGAATGAAGGTCAAAACAACGAGCATAAGCAGCACATCACCAAATGAATGCAGAAAATGAATATATTAAATGAAAACAACATTTGAAATAATGACAAAAAATTACCAATACAAACAAGAAAATTAAAAGAAAACAAATGAAAATAATCCACAAACTTTGTTTAAATTATCAAATTTAATAATAAAATGGAGAATGAGTACTATACACTTGTTTTCACAACATTAAATCAAAACGAACAAAAATAAGGACAAAAGGAACATTAAAGTACAAAAGTGACAAAAAGGGAACAAAATCATTCTCAAAATGAAGAAAACATGCCAAAAATTATAAATTAATCAAAAATATTAACAAAAAAACACTGAAAATGAACAACAATCAACAAAAATTAAAAAAAAAATTTAAAAATGTACAAAGTGAACAAAATAAGAAAAATATAAACAAGATTTTTAAAATCTGCCTAATAAATAAAAATGGATGAAAATGCACACACAATTAAACAATCAAGAAAACTGACAAAAAGGAATAAAATTATAAACAAAAAGAAAAACAACTAGAGAGCACTCAGAGTGTGCATACCTCTGCCAAGGCTGTTGTTCACCCAAACTGTTATTTTTTTGACAGAGGTAATTAGTCTAAATTCACGTTAGTAGTATCATTTAAATCCTTAACCCTGAAAACATATCTTCAGCATTAGGAAATCTGTGTTTATCATTAGCAGTTTGTAAGATATGAACAAAATTATTATTTTTCCATAATGGCAGAACATATCAGGATTCTCTGTTCTGTTCTGTCCTACCAGACGCCAAAATGTGTCACATGATGGAAATGCTCAACCCTGAGAACTTATATGTAGCTTCTGGAATCGAGAGTTCATCTCCAACAGTTCATGAGTTATCAAGAAAAATGTCATTTTCTGTAAAGGTGTATCCAGATCCCACTTTCTTCTGTAAGTGCCTCTTTTATCTTTTATTAGATACACAAAATCTGATACATGCTACTGAATTTACATGATCTCAGCAACACATGGGTGGTGGTCCCATGTTTCTACCTCTCTCCATTCCCATTCTGGGGTTCAAAAAATAACCCCAGAATGGGAATGGAAAGAGGTAGAAACATTGTCACCATCAAAATGTATATTTTGGCCTCAAAGATCTGGATCATGATCTGGATCCAGCTCAAAATATGTCACTTCATAGAATGTCATTAGTTGTGTATATATAGATAGTTTCATGTTGATTGGTGGAATATTTTGGCACCAATCAACATATTAGCAAAAATGTGAAAAATTGCCCTATGTAATGTTAAAGAAAGTGAAAAATTGATACAGAATCTGCCTTCTGACCCAGCTCGTCTCCAAAATTTAATGGGTTCATCCTTGGTTGAAGGGTTTCCTCTGGTGAAAATTTCATCAAAATGTGTAGAGTAGTTTTTGCGTAACCCTGCTAAAAAACAGACAAACTGACATGATCACATTACTTCCTTGGCAGAGGTAATACTGAAATTGATCAAATCAGAAAAAAATTAAGTAATACACAAAATGAGCAAAAACTTGCGGAAACTAACAAAACAATCAAGAAAAATAACAAGAATAAGCAATCGAGAAAATAAACAAAAATGAACAAACAAAACAAATCTAGAAAATTGACAGGAATTATTAAAAGAAAACAAAAATACTGATAAAAAACCCTAACAAATTGACCAAAACAATGAACAAAATAATAAACAAATTAGAGAAAGAATGGAAAGATCTGTTCATGATCCTGACCCAGATTTTGAGACCCATTATAATAATAGAGGATTAGAATAATAAAAAAAACATGCTGTAAGTGTGAATCCTTTACTTTATGCATTTATATTTGGGACATTTTTTTATATATCAAATGGGTTGCTTTTTCTGGTCCAATAGAATAAAATAAAAGACAGACTGATATTAGTAAAGTGAGAACCACCCGCCACTACTGTGTTACCTGCGCCCTACAACGCCTCCTTCACACACCCACTAACAGGTGCAGCTGGAACCAAGCATGTGAAAAATGCGTGAAGGGAAGCGCTTCTATTTTTCCTGTCACATCCTCATTCCACAACTACACTGACGAGGACGGTGCACTAAAATATCCTGGTTCTTTATCTGGAGCAAGAAGAAGCCCGTGTCTGTGGTTTTCATCCAGGAATGAAGCAACACATACTGTATATATAAAAATAATGTCATTTATTTTAAGCCATGTAAGTCAGTTCGGTGAAATACAGTCGTGATAATACTTTAGTTACTAGTTGATAATATGTAAGAAAGGGTTCATTTTTTTTCTTTTTGCGTCTAATTTGGCTCATTTCCTTGATTTTGTTCATTTTTCTTTTTTTTTTGTTGCCGTCTTCACAAGTTCTTGATAGTTTTGCTCATTTTGTTTATCTTTGTTCATTTTTCTTCTTTTTGAGTCTAATTTGGTCCATTTTCTTCATTAGTTTGTTCAGTCTTCTTCTGATGTTGTTCACTTTTATCGATTTTATGATTTTGTACCTTTTGCTTCTTATGTTGCATCTTTTTCCTGATTACTTTGTTTGATTTAAGTAAAAAAAACTCACCAACTTATTGCGTTTTGTTTCATTTTTGCCTTATATTTTTAATGACCATAAATTTACTGTCACTTCAAGCCTTTCCAGTGTAATGGTCACCATGGATAAAAGAGTTGAATCAAAATTGGAAGAATAATCAGTGAATCAACAGAATGACCTAACAAAAGTATCAAATTAGAAATGAATAAAAAAAAAAACAAATACAAAAAGGAATTTACCAAAAACTGAACAGAACAATCAGAAAATGTTCAAAAATTAAGAATATAATAAACTAAGTGAACAAAAGAGACCAAAATAATTCACAAAAGAGAATATTCCTAAAAATAAACAACAACCGTATAAATACATGCACAAATTCATCAAAATATGAATGAAAAAGTCCACAAAATGTACAAAGCTCAAACAAAATAATCAAAAAAGGAGCAGGAATTTAAAAAAATAATCAACAAAATGAACAAAATAATCTACACATTAACCAAAAAGTAATCACAACTTTTCACAAAAGTAATAATTAACAAAATGGCCAAAGGAATTGACAAAAAGTGATGGAGAACGCAAACAAAAGTGAAAAAATACTCAAAATTAACAAAACTGAAAAAAAGACCGACAAAATAAAAAATAAAGAAAATCATCAACAAAATGAAGTAAAAAACAAAATAATTTACAAATTGACATAGAAGTGAACGTGGTATTCCACAAAATGAACAAAATCTGTAGGAAATAATGAAAATTAAAAAAATCAGCCTAAATTTCCAAAATAACTGATCAGAGACAAAAACTACACATTTGCGACACGGTGGTGCAGTGGGTAGCACTCGTGCCTCACAGCTAGGCGGTCCTGGGTTCAATCCCTACACCGGGTGGTGGGGCCTTTCTGTGTGGAGTTTGCATGTTCTCCCCATGTCTGCGTGGGTTCTGTCCGGGTTCTCCGGCTTCCTCCCACAACCAAAAACATGCACTAGGTTAATTGGTCACTCTAAATTGCCCTTAGGTACGAATGGTTGTCTGTCTCTATTTGTGCCTCTGGCCCAGATCGCTTTTTTTTTGTAAATGAGAAATGGTTCTTAACTGACCTACCTGGATAAATAAAGGTTCAATTCAATTCAAATTCCACAAAATAAACACTTTCCAACAGTCAAGTTCAGTCCAAAAAAAGAAAAGACAAAGTTGCAGTTTCAGCTTTAAAGCTCAAAAAGTCGACTTAAGTCTAAACGTCTGGGGTAAATAAGACCCGACATGATCACCCTTTAAGGCCTTATCTTTGGAAAACTAAATTTAAGACATTTTAAGACTTGTAGAGGAGAGTAAAAGAGGAAATGATCGCTGCTGCTGTTAACCTGTGTGACAGCTGAGTGTTCATTGATGAGTTTACTTTGTTGGCGGCTACTTGTCTTTGTGTAGAGGAAGTTACTGCCGCATACTTCTTCTACTCCAGAGGAAACCAGGAATACGTTGACATTTAACGTGTTTACAGACAGCTTCAGCGTCCGGGTCACTGCACATCATCCACAGAGAAATCTGAGATGCCCCAAGTTTCACTGTATTCTGGTTTCAAACTCAGATTGAGCAAATTCCATGAAAAATAATGATAAATACTACTCCAGATAAATTTAATGGGTAATGGGTTGATATAAGGGTAACAAACATGCTAATGTGAACAAACCCTCCCTTCAATGTTACATTTTGGATTTTGTAAATTTACACCGCCAAATAAAAAAAAAAAAATCAGTTATGTTTTGTTTGAATACTGCCATCTCTGGATCATCCAGGAAATTTTCAATGTCAAACACCTCAATTTTCTGTGTTCTGGTTAATTGTTAATGTGTAAATTTGTGCCTCATCCACATAAGTTTAGCAAGCAAACAAAAATGAACAAAAGGAGTCAAGAAAATGAACAAAATAAATGTTAAAGGAGTTCAAGGAGTCAAGACAAAAACTAACAAATTAATGTACAAAATGAGCACAAGCGTGGAAAAAATTAACAAAACAATTAAAGAAATAACACAAGAAAGAAAATGAGCAAAATAATAAGGAAATTGATGGATTGATTGATGCAAGATGGATAAAACTGAACAAAATAATCCCCACATGAACAGAAATGAACAAAGAACTTAACTAAGTAGAAAAGCAAATGAACAACTAAAAAAAATGAAAAACATGATCAAATTAAGAAAAACAAATAAATAAAATTTACCATAAAAGGACTAAAATAATCCCCAAAATGACTAAAAATGAACAAAATAATTAAATTAAAAAACCCACAAAAACAAAAGATATATAAAATATTTGCCAAAATAAAAAAATAATGAAGAAAATCAACAAAATAATAATCCTCAAAATGAATTAATTAAACCAAACGGAAGAAAATAACAAAACAACCAAAAAAGAATCAACAAAAAAGTAAAGATCATAAACAAAATTGACCAAAAACAATGCTCCAAATGCAATAAAATTGAACGAAAAGGGAATAAAAGAATCAGTCAAAGGTGAAAAAAAAAGAACAAATCCATTAACAATAAAAACAAAGTAACCTTGAAAATGAACAAAAAACATAACAAAATAATTAAACAATGAACAATACTGCACCCATACATGAAAATAATGTAAATATTTAAGTAAAATTAGTTACACATGATCAAATTTCAAGCATTACTGAATTACTGCTTTGTTACCTCCTTAAATGTGCAGCAATGTAAAAGTTATACAACGCCTGTGGTTTCAGGTTAATTAACAGTTTTGAAGCAGGGGCTGATTCACTGTGATGAGCATATGTGACAGATACACAAGTACAACAAACACCACCTGTGCTCATCCCCGAGAGCGTCCTCACCTGAAACACCACTCGTGATTTCTCCAGCAGATACGTTCTCATGTTGGCGCCGATGATGTGGTAGCGGTTGTCGAAGCCGATCTCGATGTACTTCCCAAAACGACTGCTGTTGTCATTTCTGGTGGTCTTGGCATTTCCAATGGCCTGACGGACAGACAGACAAACAGAGGACCAACACAAATGTCAGAATGAATGATGGGTTTTACTACATGGATACAGCTGAGGTCAAAATTATCAAACCCCCCTCCCCTCTATTTCTCAATTGCTGTTTAAAAGCCTGATTTTTAACACAGCAATCCAAAGCCTACAAGCTTCATTTAGAAACAGTAAGTTGTGAGGTATAGCTATTCAATATTGAGGATAAAATGAGGATAAAACTATGTGGTTCACAGTCACATCAAGTGTTATATATCAAAGGGTAATGTTTATTTACGCATGACTGCTGTAAGTTTCCAGTAAGTGACGTCTAGTTCATTGCTAGCAGGATGATTGAGGAGAGACAGCCTGCTTTTCAGATTCTTTCAACGTCTGGTACAGGTAAGAAAAGAACAAACATACTAGCTTGACAACTGTGAGGTTGTAAGCTGTGTTGACTGCCATGTCACCTTTTTAATCATTTACTGTATATTGGTCTGACACGAACGAAAGGCTGCTAGCTAGTTTCCCAATATCATCAACTGGACTTTTAACTGAGGTGAATGTGAAACACTGTATGTCACGTACATGTGTGTTTGAATGACACAAAGGACTTGGTGAAGGCAGATAGGATGTCCAAGATCATGATTGTTCTGGATGCCAGTGCACATCAAAAACTTTTGAAAACATTCACCAAATTGGACACATCATTCGAAATGACAGACTCAGTCTAAGAATAAAAATGTGTTCTCACTAAAGATGTTTCTGGCCCAAAAACAAATCACAGTGCTCGATCAGCCTCCCTGTTCACCTGATCTAGTACCGTGTGACTTTTTCCTTTTTCATAAGATCAAATCTTTTATAAAAGAATACGTTCTGAGTGCACCGCTTTGATCAGTGGAAGACCCAAATGTAGTGGTGTGCTGATGCAGAGGGGAAGGTGAAACACATTGAAAAAATGCCTAGATTCTATAAAATTGTATTACAACATTAGTCTAGTTTTCTTAATAGCCATAAATCATATTTTTATTTGCAAACAATTATTTTATGAAAACAAAAAATGCCAGGGTCAATATTATTAACCCCCTGAAGAACTTTTAATCAAGCACAGCAAAAAACACCACTCTTTCACTAAGTAATGGTCCAAGTACTACCGGTGAAAGAATCATGCAAAAAAAAAACAAATGTGTTTAGAGAAGTATCCAGAACTGGACAGAGAAGCATGGGAAACATTTAGGAAAGAATCAAATTATAGCGGGTTAATCACTTTGACCTCAATTGTATTATTTAAGTTATATTATTTAATTTTAATGAAACAGCAGAAAGTAATGGAAAATATTAATGCCAGTTTAAGAAAATGGATAAAACACCATCACCATGAAACCTAATAACATGTACTATGACAGTCGATAAAATATGGATTTTTGAAATAGCAACATCATTAGAAACATTTGATGTAATTTAAGTCAAGATAATATATGGCATCGGCCCAGTTGATGGATATTTTAATCTGGAAATGCAACACAGTGTGTATTTAAGTGGGGCAAGTCTTGTGCTTGAAATATTACGGTAGTGAATAAAAACCTCAAAGGGAGCAATAAGCGAGCATACACCAATTTACTAAATCATACAGCCAGGAAGGAACTTACCACATGAATTCAAGGTTTATAAAACTCTTTAACACTGTTACATTTCTACACAATGACTGTTTTTTGAACGGTACACCCAATGCTTAAACAAGTCAGTCTGTGTTACTTATCTCACAAATCACTACTGTGTCCCAGGGTTTTCCCTTCAGTGCAGCACCAAAACCATTTTGGGTACCGCTTAAACCAACTGGATGGCTCACATCTAGCCTTGAGAGTGGTCTTAAGACCAATTTTTCAAAGTCTTGATCTAATGCCTGTCTCAAATGTATTTTTTCGTAGTCTTGTAGAAAAAAAGACCCATGAAGCCCACATCTGCAAAAATATCAGAACATTTCTGGTGCATTTTGAGATTTAATTGTTTGCCTTTGTTGGTTGAAAGAAACCTTAAAATCATTTCAGGTTTTTTTTTTTTTGCAGTTTTTGTTTTTAATGTTTTTCAGAAAATGTCCACTACTGAATTGTCTGTGTATATGTTGCCTATCCATATTGTGAGTTCTCTTTATGTACTTAGATATACTGATTAATAGTTATGTTTAATATGATGTGTACATTCATTATTATCTGAATGACAGTAATCAACAACAGATTATATTTCACATAGTTATGTAATATAATTGTATTTCTGTATAATGTTCTTTACTCCTCAGGGCTCATTTAATTTCTTTGCACACTTGTACCCTGCAGTGCACAATACACATTTGTGTATTGGTTAATTTGGGGTTATTCAAACATTATTAACACTTGAAGTAAATAAATTACTAATAGTTGGTTAATATAGCTGGGTGTGTTCTACTCTACTCTAAATGTTGCCTTGTCATATCAAGGCCTCATAGTGCTCCCATTTTTATTAATTCTTTTTTTTTTTATTGGAGCATGCCACTTACAACAGTAACATTTGAAAGGGGTTAATAACATCAAGACATGGCCCAGTATGGTGATGTGCATTTCCATCTGAGGTCCCACACCTCTGCAAAAAAATAACAAGTGGTCAGCGGTCCAACTGCAATATACTGTACATGCCTGATCAATGACTCCACTAGGAATTGTGAGTAGGAGGGTCAGACTCTGCACAATCACAGATATAGACAGATATCACAGCGATCCAAACAGGAAGTCTGATTGGAGTTGAACCATGCAGCAGAGAGTTGCTGCCGAGTTAAGAGTCTTTCAGTGCAGACAAGGAGCCTTTGAGCAGGTATTCCAGTCTCTGCCGGCATCAGCCAAACATGCAAACCCCACACACAAGCTCTCTCTCTCTCTCTCTCTCTCTCTCTCTCTCTCTCTCACACACACACACACACACACACACACACACACACACACACACACACACACACACACACACGCGTTTTGTAAAATTCAAAAGGCTGATGCAACCATCCACACTTTATCCTAACTGAGAGTCTGAAGTGACATCACTGCGACGAAAGAAAGCCCTATTCATTCCCTCAGCTCCTGTTTGATTGGCTCTGGTAGGTTGAACGCAGTGGCTGCGAAGAGAGTGACGTCAGCTGAGGGTGGGGGATGGAGAAGGTGGACGGCAGGGAGGGAGGGGGATGGAGGCACATGCCCACATGAGAGCACTGCAATCCTTTTTCCTGCCCTTATGACTCTACAGGAAGAAGCACCAACACACACTGATGGCACTTGTGTTATCACAGCAGAGAGCATCCTCAAGCCAGGAAGAAAGAAGCAAATGCCAGAGGAGAAGGACTATGGGAAGTGAGAAGACAGTAAGGAAACTGCTTTTAACCAATGAAGAAGCAGATTCACTGTTTACACCCAAACTGCATTTTCTATGAACACTCTTACTTGTAATTTGGATTGTACTGGATGTACAAGGTACTCCAGGGTGATGAAAAAGACATTTTGTAATTATTGAATTAAACTGAATACACTTTATTTGGGGAGCTCATCATATTGTGGCCAGTACTGCAATTCTGATTTGAGCTGAATTGCTTAGTTAACAAGGAAAGGGTTTTTTCATTTTTTCAAAGTGTTTGTACATTGAGGCTTCTATCCATCCATCCATCCATTTTCTACCCCTTAATCCTCGTGAGGGTCGGGGGGTGGGGGGGGTGCTGGAGCCTATCCCAGCTGACTTGACCGAAGGCAGGGTACACCCTGGATGAGTCGCCAGTTCATCGTAGGGCTGACACATAGAGACAAACAACCATTCACACTCACATTCATGCCTATGGACAATTTAGAGTGACCAATTAACCTAACCCCCTAGTGCATGTTTT
>JAQQAE010017871.1:0-11345 GCA_029823295.1 Pseudamia nigra
GGGCTGACACATAGAGACAGACAACCATTCACACTCACATTCATGCCTATGGACAATTTAGAGTGACCAATTCACTTCACCCCCTAGTGCATGTTTTTGGTTGGAAGGAAGCTGGAGTACCCGGAGAGAACTGGGTACCCACCACCCGGTGTTGGGATCGAACCCAGGCACGAGGCACAAGTGCTACCCACTGCACCACTGTGTCGCCATAAATGAACTCATCATTTTAAAACTGCACTTGTTCCCTGTTTATCTTTGCTCAATATTAAAATATGTTTGATCATCTGGAATATTTAAATGTGACAAATATACAAAAATAAAAAAAATAAAAAAAGAGTGCAAATACTGTAAATGTTTATAATGCTTAAATACTTCTTTCACTTTGTTTCCGCTTTACTCCAGCTGCCACCCAGTGAAAATGTCAAAAAATAAAGCAGTTTTAATAACTTTTGATAACCTTGTGATGAAATGATTGTGACACTTTAGCAAGGATTTCATTAGAAAACAATTCTGCCAGCTGATGAGGAAAAAGCCAGAAGGCAGCTTTAAAGGTGTCACTGTTTGTAATTGAATCATGATGAGTTGTGAAAAGTAACAGGGTAGGTTTCCTACATCTTTTTTTAAATCACCTTGCTTATATTCATTCTCATGCTCAACTCACTCCATAATGGAGCATGTTACATCAATTATGAACTTTTGTACGAAGTTCTACATAATGAGTGCTCATATTTCAACAATATGTGTTAAAAGAACCTCGGTTACACAAGTCTTTCTTCCTTCCTTTTCTTTTCCCACTGAGAAGCCAAGATAAGCGACAGACTCCTGTAGCACTCGTATCTTGGGCCATCGCTGCTGATGTAGACACTAAATAAACTGGTAGCTTTTAGCAGATGTAATCAGAAAGATGTAGCTGACCTGATGGAGGAAGATAGCCAGAGGCTGCTGGCAGACTGGACCACACTGCTGGCTTGCTTTTATTTCAAAGAGGAATAAAAAGTGGCTCGTGTACTGTTGCACCTCTGCCCTTACTCTTTTTCAGAGACTTTTTTTTTTAAACTTTCCTTTAAAAGAAGATTGTATGCATAACCTGATTTATTACTGTACAGCCACATAAAGACCTCTACAAACTCAAAGAATGCAGAAACATAGGACAAGAGCAACATGTTACATTATCAATATCAAGTCATGGTTGCTGTAACCTATTTATCTATTGGTGCCTGTCTTTAAATGCAGCTCGACCATTGTTGTTGTAAGAGGAGAGTGCATATTTTACTTTTGTTTCACAAGATAGATGGCAAGTGTATTTGGCCAAGTTCCCCTTCTCTTAGCCACTATTTGCCTCCATTATTAACTCATCATTAGCATCCCATTTAGATTCCCATGCTTTCTAAACCTTTAAGAGTTACTTCTACTAGTACACTCCTTTAAAAAAATCTATTTTGTACCCATTTTTTGTGTTTTGTTGTATGTAACATTTGCCTAAAAACAATGTAAAGACTCATACATTAATAATCCTGGTAAATGATTACTGTTGTCCCTCTGTCAGTGTGTGGTGGCTTGAGCTGCAAAGAGCATCTCCTCTGTCTATATTTTCTAATTACTTTTGCTGTGGGTTTGCTGTGAATGGGACATCTATATCTATATCAATGTTTTCACTGCTCCAACCAATGGCAACAGCACTGGTCATGAGGATGGAGGAATGTGAAAAGCAACTAGACTCCAACTAGATTACAGGGAAGAAACATGGTGGTGTCAGTTTTGGTTTCACTCAAGTAGATCCTTAAAGAGTCTTGCAACTATGAGTGAAAAGATACTTTAGGGTATAAAAAATTTGAAAAATACCCTCCATTTGTGTATTGTATGGCTTTTTTTTCTCCGCATCAGGACTTGCTTTTCCAGCGCAATGACCACCACTGCTCATTCACTCTGTTGCTGAGCAGAGAGAATGGGGAAAGTTTGAATTATTAGGTTAAAGCTGCAGTTGGCAACTAAAGGAAAGTCGAGGACTTAAGCTGGGGACAAACTACAATTTTTTTTGCCTGATTTTATCCATGAGCTGCAGTTGGACAGAGTCTGCACCAGTCAGCCTTAGTCGGCACAGAAATCTGTGTGTGTGCAGGGAACAGACTCAGATCTCTAAGTGTGTAAGGGGAAGAGATAATAATAATAATAATAATAATAATGGATACGATTTATATAGCGTCTTTCTGAACACTCAACAACACTTCATATTGATTCAGTTATTCATTCACTCCACATTCACACACTAGTGGTGATACTGTAAGATACATCTGTTGCCACAGCTGCCCTGGGGCAAACTGACAGAAATGTGGCTGCCAATCTGCACCAATGGCCTCTCTGACCACTACCAAACATTCATTCACATTCATACAAAACAAGGTGGGTTAAGTATCTTGCCCAAGGACACAATGACAAATGACTAGGATAGAGCAGGGTTTGACCCGCCAACCTTCTGGTTGTTGGATGACCCTATTGTCACCCCAGACCTCACTTGCAGTCAATGAAACATGTTTGAATTTTTTGAGCCAACTCTAGATGCAATTGTGTAGTGCGTACTGATTTACGACCCACCTGAAAACATGTGCTATCAACAGCCAATGAAAAAGAGTAGGTGGGCCACAGGAAATAGCATCAGAAGATGAAGATGGATAAAAAGTAATGGAAATATCAAAGCAACAATTGCAAACAGCTATACTGTACCTGTTTTTCTTCAAGGATTACAAGTTGGGCTTAGGGGTGGGACACCCCATCTCGCAGACATGGTCGCTCTTGTGAGAGTTTGTGCAACAGTTTGATGTGTTCACTTGGCTTCAGTGGTTTTGACAAGTCATGTGGTGTGTGGTCCCTCATCAGGTACAGTTGTTAAATGTGTGATCCCCAGACTTTCAGTCATCATAAAAAAATCTGCTGAAATCAGTTGCTTACAGTCTTTTCAAAATCTGTCACGACTGTGAAAGTTTGTGCCCAGTTACAACCAGAAAAAAAAAAAAACAGAACAGCTCTTACTCCACACCCTCTTTCTCCTGGACTCCACAACCCATAAGCCCTCCTCCTCACTGGACAGGACCGACTACCTCAATGCAGGAGTGCATGCCCCATTTAGAACATGACTATAATCTCTTAAGCAACTGCAGCCACAAAACTTTTTTAAACCATGCTGACCAGCATAAATGTGATAAATAAACCTTAATATTAGACTGTCTTTGATTTGTGAGCTTCAAACAATAAAAAATAAAGTCAAAGACAAAGAAAGAAAATCCCTATGAAGAATCTGTCACTAATTCCAAATTAGTGTTAAAACCTTTTAAATCTCATGTCTCTGTCCATCTACTGTATGAAACGCAGGACCAAAGTTCACTCTTGTGTTATTTTGAGCATGCTCAGTTTTCTTTTTCCTTGCTTTTCTGTTTCTGTTTTTTACATCTTGCTCTTTCTTTCTGTGTAAGCTGTACTGTTCTCAGCTACCCATCATTCCATACGTGCCCGATACAAGCAGCATGCATAAGGAGCAGTATTTGTAGCATGTGCATGAGAATGAGTGACAGCCAGCTAACACACTCCTTATTGCTTGTTGGTGGAATCTTACAGGGAGCAGTGAATTACTGCGGTTCACATTACAGGCTGTAGGTGATGCAAAAGGAGCCGATGTTTTCCTAAAATGACTGCATTATTGTGCCACTACCAGAAAATAGTGACATTAAGTAGGCAAAATAGACAATTTTGTGGTGTAGACCAAAAAAAAAGGGCTAATGCTCTGACCATTTCTGCCTGGTATTTCAGACATACTAAGCATGGTATCTACGTATGTATAGATGTATATGACACAACATTTCATTGTGTTTCTTTTCCCATCCTCTTAGGCCCTCTTCTATAATAGGCTCCAAATGTTACATTTATTCACTACTCAGTCCATTATAAACCACTTAATATTCCATGCAAACCTGGCATTTGGTTTGACTGAGGGGCTGTCCACCAACGCTAATTGGTCTGTAAACATTTGAGCAGACACTCAGTTAGTGTAATGGTGAATGTTATATACACCCACCTTCTCTCCTCCACCACTTCCTTTCCACAGTCCAGACTCTTTAATGTATTTAATTGTCAGAGTAAAAATGTTAATTGCATTTCATTAAGTATAATTTATGTAGTTTCAGCCGAGGGATTCTTTAATATTCAGCTAATTTGAATGACATCAGCAGGACCAGATGCTGATTGTGTGGGTACTCAGACCTGATCTGTCAATTATGGCAGAGGAATGATAGACAGGTTGTGTTTTTCACACCTCCCTCCATTTTTAACTCCTTTTACAGGTACCAAGTTTATGCACAATGTTTGCTAAAGAAAATTCCACCGATTACAGGTTGAATTTTGTCTTTTGTATTTTTATTCCATTCATATAAATTTTCTACTTTAATAAAGTGCTAACATTATTCTATGGTTTCTAAATTAAGCAAATGAACATACAGTATAGGATGCACCTCCTAATTACCCAGATGTCCTTTCTTTGTGTCTATGTTTATAATTGTGTCAATGTTGTAACAATCCAAATACAGTGGTACCTCGGACAATGAGCTCTTCTGACAACGAGAAATTTGGATACTGAGGAAAAAAACTGCAAAAAAATTTACCTCTGACAACGAGGTTTTAACCGGATAATAAGTAATCACTTCCGGGTCTCAGCGAAGCTAACAGAGGCTAGCAGCTAACAGCCGTTAGCTTGTGTTATGGAGAGGGTACTGCTGCTTTGGATCAAAGAAAAGGAAATTGCCGGTGATACTGTACCATCATTGAAGCCATCGGCCTGCAGTGTGTCCCGCTCCCGGTCAGACACGGGCAGTGTGTGCGACTGTGTCGGACACGGGCTGCCCGTGTCTGACCTGCCCGTGTAGGACACGGTCGGTCACAGTCGGACACGCTGCCTGTGTCCGACTGTGTTGACACGGGCAGCGCTGCGGCGTGTCCCGGTCCCGGGCCGCCGGTGGCCCGCAGCACGTCCTGCTGTCAGCAGCGTTGGTGTTGTTCACAGTTATGGACATGTGCAGTGTCCACGGACACACTACCAAGTCATAAGCCAAGGTAAGAATACATTTTAAATCATTTTTAGAACCAATTTCATGCATTCCCTTTCAGATAATTAATATAACGTCCTTTTCAAATAATAATAATAATGAATAAATGTGCACATAGGGGTGGGCAATACATACCTTATATGGGAGTTTGTCATGGGTCCAGAATGGATTAATTGGTTTTACAAGTATTCCTATGGAAAAAGTCTCTTCGGATAACGAGAAATTTGGATACCAAGCGTGATGCCGGAACGGAATAAACTCGTTGTCCGAGGTACCACTGTATTTGAAAAAAGAAATAGGCATATCAATATAGTATATTCATGAGTAATGGAAAAAAAACATAAAATATGTCCTAATGTGGTAAAATGTCTCACAGAGCTGCAGAGTTCAATCCCTACTATTCTGCAGGTCACAGCTGTGTTCAATGACTGAATTAACTGTATAGTTCATTCATGGTCTATGTCTCAGGATTACAAATCAATATTTTTCATATTTATTTTAAATTGTACTCATAATTGTTACAAGATCAGGTAACTATGTACTTGTTCCTTAATATGTTTCTGGCAGTTCAATATGTGCTGGTAAATCAATACTCTGTTTGCCCCTAATACTACTGAATGCAGGTCATATCTTAGAAAATGCATCCCTGTTTGCTAAGTTATGTTTCAAATATGTGGCACATTTTCTTCCCTCTTAATCAGTGTTCAAGTTGAAAATGAATCAATCAATACTCAATACACTTAAAATATCAGCAACCACTTTGACCATTTTGTCATTTTCATTAGTTCTCTTGCATGGCATACTTCAGCGATGATGGAGTTTTTGGCCACTTAAATATGTTTAGAATTAGAGTAAACCTTATTTATCCCTTTTGGGGAAATTCATATGTCGAGCTCATTCAGTAGGATGAAAGATTATATCATTATGATGTCTTCAATTCAATTCAGTTTTATTTGTATAACACCATTCATAATCGACGATTATCTCTAGGCGCAATTCAAGGCCGAGACCTCAGACTATACAGAGAATAAGCCCAACAAAACCACCAAGAGCAAGCCAAGGGCAACAGTGGGGAGGAAAAACTTCCTTTAACGGAAGAGAAAAACCTCCAACAGAACCAGCAGCTCAACGTAGGCGGCCATCTGCCTCCACCGGTTGGGGTTAGAGGACAGAGGAGAGACAAAAGAAAAGAGTAGCGATAGAACAACAAACAATGCAAACACTGGACGGCGTCCACAAATACTGGACCGGTGCATAGTCAGCAAGCATACAGCAAGGACATCAAGAGACCTAGGGTAGAGGAAGGAAGCACAAAACTACAGGGAGGATGCAAGTTAGTAGTACAGTATTGCAGTCTTCTCCGTCTACATTCTGCCACCATCTGTGATGTTGGCCAGTCTGATGGTGATGGGAGATGAAAGATCTCCTATAGCACTCATCCCTGCAGCGTAGTAATGTTAGTCGTCCACTGCAGCTGCTCCTCTGTTAGCACAGAATGTGGCTAAAGAGTATGGTCTGGGTTGCCCATGATGCCTTCCAATTTCTTCTGTCTGCACCTGTAGAAGACCAGCTGCCTTCACAGTCTCAGTCTTCCCAGGTCCATCCTCACCCAGGATACAGTGACAGATAGTGAAGGGGGTCCAGGTGAAGGAGATTATTAGTTGCTGTAGTGGAGATGCACACTTCTGGAGCAGTTGGAGGAGAAGGAGTCAGTAGCAATCCCATACTGGAGGAACAGTTGTCTGAAAATGAAGGAGCTGCTAAAGTGGAGATAGAGGGAGTGAGGGTGGATGTCAGTGTCAAACCTGATGGAAAAACTGGTTGAGTTCACTGGCTCTATCCGTGTCACCTGCTGTCGCCAGGGTATTGTTTTTGTAGCCAGTGATGGTGTCCCCTCCACACTGCTCCAGTGTTGTTATCTTGCAGTTTTCTCACTAACTTCTTTTTATAGTTCTGCTTGGCCTTTTTAAGTTTCCTCTTCAGCTCCTGTTACACCTCTGCGTTTTTCTCTGTCATCCTTTTTGAAGGCCTGTTATTTCTGGGTGAGGATGTCTTTGATTTCACTATTTCTTCAGGGTTTATTATTTGGCAAACATTTGACTGTTTTTAGGTACAGTACAATGGTGTCACAGGAGAAGATGAGCTAGTCAGTAAAACAACTGATCATTCTATGTCATGACGTTATCTTCTGTTTCCATCAGTACAGTCCAATCAGTGATTTCAAAGCATTCCTTTAGAGCCTCAGTCACCTCTGAGGTCCATTTCCTGATGGTACAGGTCATGGAATGTTGTCTCAGAACACAAGGTTCATACCAGATTTGAAGAAAAAACAGGTTGTGATCTAATTTGCCTATCAGTGCTAGGGCAGTGGCACTTTAAGCCTTCTTCAAATTAGCATACACCAGATTGAGAGTCTTATTTTCCCTTTCCAGTCATTTTGGCATCTTTGTTCAGCTGAATGATGGAGTATACAGACATTTCAACCAAGGAGTCTGGGCAGTCACTGTTCAGCCAAGTCTCACAGAAGCACATCCTTCTGGCTCCTCACTAGTGCTTCCAACTCAGAGTCCTTATCAGGTCCAAAGGGTTTGCTTGGTAAGCTCCACATTTCCTCTTTTCAGGTTCAGGAGGTTGTCTCTGGAGTAAAGTCTTCTCTCCATGTCAGTGGAAATTCATCCCACAAAAGAAGATCCAAAACAGCTGTACAGTATATATCCAAAAAACTTAAGAAATAGTGGAGAAAAAGCAGACAGCTGTTGTCAGTTGTTGCCACCTCTACTACCAAATTCTAGATTTTTTTATGAAGTTATGAAACATCATGTAATGTGTGGATATTTTCCACAGAGAAATACGTAAGTGTCTGAGTGTTCCTCTGGTGCTCTCAAGCAGCACTACACATAAAGCCCCTGCAAGTTCTGTCTTTTAGGGCAGTGGTTCTCAACTGGTCTGGCTTTTGGACCCACCATAATCCCTGAATGACAAGCCATGACCCAAAGGAACAGGAAAAGAATAGGAACACACTACTACAAGCCATAACCAATGTGCAGTATTATAGCAGTGCAAAAGCAATGTCTAAGGCCAGTGATCAGAAAATTGGGATGGACTCAGGGAGAGAGGAGGCAGAGACTGTAACTGTTTTAGGCTAGTACAATGACATAAGTAGAGACATTAAGCAAAAGACAAACCAACAATTAACAATAAACATTTAAATGAGAATGTCCATTTTGTGCAAAGTCATAAGAAAGAATTTTCGCACATACTATAGGTACAATGTGTTTGAGTATTTGGAAATAAATGTCAACCCAGATTGATCTGTGTTACAGTTCCACAATCTAAACACTAAAGTCACCACACAGGGAGTGACTGTTCCTCTGCTGTTTCCAGGCATTTCATACGACCTGCAATGATATGATGATATGATTGTCAATTTCAATTTGTCCATAGAAAGGAGTGAGTGAATGGGGGATGGGGGGGGGTGGAAGCAGGGCTGCAGACTGGAGTGCAAGAGTGTTCTCAAGTCAGCTGCAAGAGCCTCCTGCCAGCCCAGATAGAGCGGTAGACAGGGTTCCCGGTGGGAATCTCCGGACGGTTGATCTGATGATTCATTTTGGGCTGGAAGCCTTTTCTTTAGCTCACCATCATCATACCAAACCTGGCCTGTACAAAAACAGGGCCAACAAAATAAGCCTATGTGCACAATTCATCATATGTGGTTAACAATAACACTTACTAAACATTTCAAAATTATCATACTTTCATAAATAGTTTCTCAATTAAATTCAATATTGTTCACCCCATTGCATAACATTGTACTATCAAGTTGGTCAACCCATTACCGTTGGGATCAACAAGTTCTGAAATAGGCCAATGAGTTAATAAATGACCTCAAGTTAATCCAAAGTACATAGTATTAATACACACTCAAGCACATTTGGTAGTAGCTTAGTATAAAGTGTGTACTGAAATGCATTGTGCATTACATGAGAAATTAATTAGACAATGTTTTAGGTAGAAACCACCACAACAAGGCACAGGAACATAATTAGCAACAGTATAAATGATTAATTGACATCCAGAGCATTTGCAATGATCAACAATAGTGTGAAAGATTAATAGAAATATGACACAAATAGCAAATGCTAAGTGGAGCCATAAAAACAAATGTGAGCGACTAAGTAAACCCACCCCATACAACTCAATAGAAATTACCATAGTGATCGACTGATATGGGTTTTTCAGGGCCGATACTGATACCGATTATTAGTAGTTAAGGAGGCCGATACCTGATATTTGGGGGTGATATTCATTTGGCGTAAAAGTGTAAAAATTGGCATAAAAATATTGAATAATACAAACACTTAACTTGGTTTAAATGCCTAAAGCACGTTTATTTAACCAAACAAATAGAAAATAAATAGCTCCAGAAATGCATGGATCCTACACTCACAAGTTATTGTAGCAGTCATGAGCTGTAGAGTTTTTCATGTGACTTTCACGCAAACACAAGCTATTCTCCACATGACATACATTCTCCCCATTGATAATACGTGGTCTGCTGAGTGCAGGACGAGTGAGCTAATGTTAAGCTAAAAACGAGTCAGCCTTCATCTCAGTGTACTTCCCTGCAACAAAACAAGACTGGATTGAATTTCTTACTCTGTCACAATCACACACACAGGGTTCTACAATCACAGACTGTTTCCACATCGATATTACCAACAGCAAGTAATTTCAAGTAATTCACAGACATGTCGGGAGGTGCTGTTAGCTTAGCACAGCTGCCGCTAATGTTTACTCCGCTCGTATGGTATTCTGCTGCACACTGTAATGTTAGAAGTAGTTGTGCGATATAGAGCAGTGGGATGTTTACTGTATTACAATTTTGGGAGAGTTTTCTGCATTTACCTTCAACACGTGTTTACACAAATGTGTTTTGTCGTGTGCAGAATCACACGACAAAACTTTAAGTCTCCACCGTGTGTGTGTGAGAGGACAGTTCCGCTTCAGTGTCTCTGCCACTTACACATACTGTGACTTCTTTAACCAATCAGATGGTTCCGTGGGCAGAACAATGCTGGAGGCAGAAGTGGCAGGAGAGAGAGAGAGGGGCAGCTGCATCTGAGCCCAAATAAAACAGTTTTTAATTGATGTCTTGATATCGGCCGGTTGGATTAAAAAAAAACAAAAAAAAAACACGGATACCGATATACGTCAAAATTCCAAATATCTGCGCCCATAATTGGCCCAGCCGATAATCGGTCGACCTCTGATATTTAATCTACCGGTAAGTGTGGTGAAAATTCTGATTGATTTGTCAGTGTGACAGTGCTTCTGTGATTCCTTCTCCTCAGAGCCCTCCACTGTGCCGCCAGGTTACGTTACGTTCCGTGATGTTGGGGAGCAAAGTGAGGGAATCTGTTACCGTGACGTCACATCACCCATCAATGAGCTGGATGGTCAGAGCAACAGCAGCAGAGGTGTGACACTTCGATTGTGTTTCTGCAAGTCCTTGAAAAATCTAAATGCACAGTAATAATCTGAATTTTAGGTCTCAAAATGTAAATGATTTGGTGCTTTGCTGAAACCAGTATGAATCTAAGAAAATGTTCAAATCAGAAACTTCAAACATGGAGAGAGGCATAGAGGAAATGAGCAAGTCATTGTAAAAAGACACATCAAATGCCTGCTTCACACTATATACACACACAATAACTCAAGCACAACTGAATGTGAAATACACCCCCAGTCAAAAGTTTAGATATACCTTGTCCTCAAAGGTAAATGTGGCTACTTTGGACAAACTGAAATGTAAGACATGTTTTGGGTTGTTGAATACTTATTTGTTTACTACATAATTCCATGTGTGTTCTTTAACAGTCAGTATTAATGTGCAATGTTGAAAATAATAACAAGAAAGAAAAACCACTGAAGGAGACGGTGGGTCCAAACCTTTTGACTGGTACAGTGTATGGAATGAAAAGATGTTAGTCTTTCATTTAACTTTAAATACAGACTATAATGACTTCTGCTTGATCACAAAAATGCCTCCTGAGGAATCAGAGCTGCCTACACTAGGAGCTGCCCAATTTTCATTGTTTATGTATTTTATTGTGTGTGTTGTTGTTGTTCTATCGCTACTCTTTTCTTTTGTCTCTCCTCTGTCCACTAACCCCAGCCAGTCAAGGCAGATGGCCGCCTACCCTGAGCCGCTGGTTCTGCTGGAGGTTTTTCTCTTCTGTTAAAAGAAGTTTTTCC